>JAACNH010001306.1:55298-84628 GCA_019447015.1 Hymenochirus boettgeri
GAGGTTGTATAAAGACATACGTCCATCTAGTCCAACCTTTATACCCTACCCATAATGTCTGTATAACAGTTACATAGTAACATAGTAATTTGAGGTTGTATAAAGACATTTGTCCATCTAGTCCAACTTTTATACCCTACCCATAATGTCTGTATAACAGTTACATAGTAACATAGTATTTGATGTTGTATAAAGACGTACGTCCATCTAGTCCAACCTTTATACCCTACCCATAATGTCTGTATAACAGCTACATAGTAACATAGTGTTGGAGGTTATATAAAGACATAGGTCCATCTAGTCCAACCTTTGTACCCTACCCATAATGTCTGTCCAACAGTTACATAGTAACATAGTATTGGAGGTTGTATAAAGACATACGTCCATCTAGTCCAACCTTTATACCCTACCCATAATGTCTGTATAACAGTTACATAGTAACATAGTAGTGGAGGTTGTATAAAGACATACGTCCATCTAGTCCAACCTTTATACCCTACCCATAATGTCTGTATAACAGTTACATAGTAACATAGTATTTGATGTTGTATAAAGACGTACGTCCATCTAGTCCAACCTTTATACCCTACCCATAATGTCTGTATAACAGCTACATAGTAACATAGTTTTGGAGGTTATATAAAGACATAGGTCCATCTAGTCCAACCTTTGTACCCTACCCATAATGTCTGTCCAACAGTTACATAGTAACATAGTATTGGAGGTTGTATAAAGACATACGTCCATCTAGTCCAACCTTTATACCCTACCCATAATGTCTGTATAACAGTTACATAGTAACATAGTATTGGAGGTTATATAAAGACATACGTCCGTCTAGTCCAACCTTTATACCCTACCCATAATGTCTGTATAACAGTTACATAGTAACATAGTATTGGAGGTTGTATAAAGACATACGTCCATCTAGTCCAACCTTTATACCCTACACATAATGTCTGTATAACGGTTACATAGTAACATAGTATTGGAGGTTGTGTGACCCGGCGGTCTTGGTTCACATTGGTGCCAATGACAAAGTTAGAGGTGGAGGTGAGGTCCTTAAACATGATTTCCGAGAACTAGGGGCCAAGATAAAAGCAAGGACCTCCAGGGTAGTGTTTTCAGAAATACTACCCCAGCCACGTGCTAAGCCAGGGAGACAGTGGGAGCTTAGGAGCATTAATGCGTGGCTAAGAAAGTGGTGTAAGGAAGAAGGGTTTGGGTTTATTGAGAACTGGGCAGACTGTATCTGTGTTTATGATCTAGAGCACTTGGGTAACACAGCGGTCGTTACATTATAACAATACAGATAAACAGATGGTATGTATATGTTATTTATATACCGCCACTGGGGACACAGCGCTGTACATTATAAAACAATACAGATTATACAGTATGTATGTGTATGTTTATTATATAGCGCCACTTGGGGACACAGCGCTGTATACATTATAACAATACAGACTTATACAGATGTATGTGTATGTTTATTTATATAGGCACCTCTGATCACACAGCGCTGTACATTATAACACATTACAGTATTTACAACAGTATGTATGTATATGTTTATTTATATAGCGCCATTGGTACACAGCGCGTACATTAAACAATACAGATATACGTATGTATGTATATGTTTATTTATATAACGCCACGTGGGTACACCAGCGCTGTACATTAACAATACAGATTATCAGTGTGTGTATATGTTTATTTATAAACGCCCCTTGGTCCAGCGAGCGTGTACATTATAACCGAACGTCGTGTGACTATGTAGTTGTTATACCCCTTGGGTCACAGCCAAATTTATACAGAAACGAATTATGTGATTTTATTTTATAGCGACTTGGGTAATACGTTATGTGTCATTTTAGCGATTATGCGTACTGGTGATGAAACTAAGCGTATGTATGTATATGTTTATATAGCGCCACTTGGGACCAGCGCTGTACATTATAAATACGATTAACGTTGTATGTGTATGTTTATTTATATAGCGCCACTTGGGACAAGCGCTACATTATAACATACAGTATACACGTATGTAGTATGTTTATATTATATAGCCCACTTGGGTACACAGCCTGTACAGTATAACAATAGCAGATTAATCACGATGTATGTATTGTTTATTTAATACGCCGCCACTTTACAGAGGCGCTGTTACATATAACAATACAGATTACTACAGTATGTATGTAATGTTTATTTATATAGCGCCACTTGGGACCAGCGCTGTCATTATAAACAAATACAGATTATACAGTAGTATGTATATGTTTATTATAGTACGCCAGTGGGGACACAGCCTGTACATTATAAACAATACAGATTATACAGTATGTATGTATATGTTTATTTATATAGCGCCACTTGGGGACAGCAGCGCTGTACATTATAACATACAGATATACAGTAGTGTTGTATATGTTTATTTTAAAGCGCCACTTGGGACGCGCTGCGTACATTATAACAATACAGATTATACAGTATGATGTATATGTTTCTTTATTATAGCGCCACTTGGGACACAGCGCTGTACATTATAACAATACAGATTATAAAGTATGTATGTATATGTTTATTTATATAGCGCCACTGGGGACACAGCGCTGGTACATTATAACAAATACAGATTATACATGTGTATGTATATGTTTTATATAGCGTCACTTGGGGACACAGCGCTGTACATTATAACAATACAGGATTATACAGTATGTGTAAGTTTATTTATTAGCGCCACTTGGGTACAGCCTGTACATTATAAACAATTACACGATATCAGTATTATGTATGTATAGTTATTTATATAGCGCCACTGGGTACACAGCGCTGTACATTATAACAATAGATTATACAGTATGTAATGTATTAGGTTTATTTATATAGCCACTTGGGGATAACAGCGCGGTACATTATAACAATTTACAGATTATACAGTATGGTATGGTATGTTTATTTATAGCGCCACTTGGGGACCAGCGCTGTACATTATAAACAATACAGATTATACAGTATGATGTATATGTTTATTTATATAGCGCCACTTGGGTACACGCGCTGTACATTATACACCATACAGCTATACAGTATGTAGTGTATAGTTTATTTATATCGCCCAATGGGACACAGCGCTGTACATTATAACATACAGATTATACAGTATGTATGTATATGTTATTATATAGCGCCACTTGGGACACGCGCTGTACATTATAACAATACAGAGATACAGTATGTATGTATATGTTTATTTATATAGACGCCACTTGGGGACACAGCGCTGTACATTAACCTCCCGAATTACAGTATGTAGTATATGTTTTTTATAGCGCCACTTGGGGGCACCAGCGGTGTACGTTATAAACAAGACCGATTATACCGTATGTTTAGTGTTTATTTATATGCGCCACTTGGGGGACCAGCGCTGTACATTATACACATAACGACGATTTATACAGTAGTATGTATATGTTTATTTATAGCGCCTTGGGGACACAGCCGTGTACATTATAACAATAACAGATTACATATGTATGTATCATGTTTTTATTAGCGCCAATTGAGGTAACAGCGCTGTACTTATAAATACAGATTAACACAGTATGTATGTTATGTTTATTTATATGCGCCACTTGGGACACAGCGCTGTACATTATACACAACCAGATCTCGAGTATGTGTCTGTGTTATATATAGCGCCACTGGGGACACAGCGCTGTATATAACAATCAGATTATACAGTATGTATGTATATGTTTATTATATAGCCACTTGGCATGACACGCGCTGTACATATAACATATCAGATTCACATACAGTATGTATGTATATGTTATTATATAGCGCCACTGTGGTACCAGCGCTGTACATTAAACAATACAGATAACAGTATGTATGTCTATGTTTTTATATACGCGCCATTGGGTACACAGCGCTGTACATTATAACACTACAGATTATACTATGTATGTATATGTTTATTTATATCGCCACTGGGTCCAGCGTACATTATAACATAACAGTTATACCGTATGTATGTATGTTTATTATTATAGCGCCACTTGGTACACAGCGCTGTACATATATAACATACAGATTATACAGTATGTGTATAGTTTATTTATATAGCGCCACTGGGTGACACAGCGCTGTACAGTTATAACAATACAGGTTATACCAGTATGTATGTATATGTTTATTTATATAGGCACTTGGATACACAGGCTGTTGTACATTATAACAATACAGATTATCAGTATGATGTATATGTTTATTTATAGCGCCACTTGGTACACAGCGCTGAAATATAACAATACAGATTATACAGTATGTAGTAATGTTTATTTATATAGCGCACTTGGGACACAGCGCGTACATTATAACAAACAGATTATCAGATGTATGTATATGTTTATTATTATAGCGCCACTGGTACACCGCCACGTACATTATAACAATACAGATTATACAGTATGTATGTATGTTATGTTATATGCGCCACTTGGGTACACCGCGCTGACATTATAACAATAAAGTTATCGAGATGTATGTATATGTTTATTATATATACGCCCACTTGGGTACACAGCCGCTGTAAATTATAACAATACAGATTATACAGTATGTATGCTAGATGTTTATTATATAGCGCACTTGGGACACAGCGCGTACATTTATAACAATACAGATTACATACTGTATGTAGTATATGTTTATTATATAGCGCCACTTGGTACACAGCGCTTGACATTATAACAATACAGATATACAGTTGTATGTTATGTTTATTTATATAGCGCCACTTGGGTACACAGCGCTGTACATTATAACAATTACAGATTACAGTATGTATGTATATGTTTATTTTAGCGCCACTTGGGTACACAGCGCTGTACATTAACAATACAGATATACAGTATGTAGTATGTTTATTTATATAGCGCCACTTGGGGACCAGCCTGTACATTATAACATACAGATTTACAGATGTGTATGTATATGTTTATTATATAGCGCCACTTGGTACCAGCGCTGTACATTATACAATACAGATTATACAGTATGTATGTATATGTTATTTATATAGCGCCACTTGGGGACCAGCGCTGTACATATAACAATACAGATTATACAGTATTTGTATATGTTTATTTATATAGCGCCACTGGGTACACAGCGCTGTACATTATAACAATACAGATTATACAGTAATGTATGTATATGTTTATTTATATAGCGCCACTTGGGGTACACAGCGTGTACCATTATCTTGTTCAATTAGATCAACGACTTAGTTTGTGAGTTGTATATGACTGTTTCATAGATGACTTGTACAAAACTGTCAATTATACAGTCATTGAGTGAAAGCATCAGATAGCGAATTAGAAGTACTCAGCGCCGTTACTATGATACCACAGATTATACCATGTATGGATTAACTGAGAACCTTCAACAGCAGCGCCTTACTATAACAATAACAGATTATACAGTATGTAGTATATGTTTATTATATGCGCCACTTGGTGGTACACAGCGCTGTACATTTAAACATACGATTAACAGATGTATGTGTTTATTTATATAGCGCACTTGGGTACACAGCGCTGTACATTAACAATCACAGATTATACGTATGTATGTATATGTTTATTTATATGCGCCACTGTGGGACACAGCGCTGTACATTATAACAATACGATTATACAGTTATGTTAGTATATGTTTAATTTATATAGACGTCCCACTTGGGTACACAGCGGTACATTATAACAATACAGATTATACATGTATGTATATTGTTTATTTATATAGCGCCACTTGGGACACAGCTATTGTACATTATAACAATACAGATTATACCGATGATGTGATAGTTTATTTTATATAGCGCCACGGGTAACAGCGCTGTACATTATACATACCAGATTATACAGTGTATGTATATGTTTATTATATAGCGCCATTGGGGACACGCGCTGTACATTATACAATACAGATTATACAGTAGTATGTTATGTTTATTTTATAGCGACACTGGTACACAAGCGCTGTACATAATACAATACAGATTATACAGTATGTATGTATAGTTTATTATATAGCGCCATTGGGTACACGCGGCTGTACATTATAAAACAACAGATATACAGTATGTTGTATATGTTATTTATATACGCCACTTGGGTACACAGCAGCGTACATTATAACAATACAGATTATACAGTTATGTTGTATATGTTTATTTATATAGAGCCACTGGGGACACAGCGCTGTACATTATAACAATACAGATTATAACAGTATGTAGTATATGTTATTTATATGCGCCACTTGGGGTACACAGGCGTGTACATGTATAACAATACAGATATACAGTATGTATGTGTATGTTTTATTTATAAGCGCCCTGGGTACACCAGCGCTGTACATTATAACAATACAGATTATACAGTATGATGTAATAGTTTATTATATAGCGCCACTTGGGTACACAGCGCTGTACATTATAACAATACAGATTATACAGTATGTATGATATGTTTATTTTATAGCGCCACTTGGGTACCCACGCTGTACATTAGAACAATACAGATTATACAGTACGTAGTTATGTTTATATAGCCACTGGGCACGCTCTGGTACATAAACAACAGATATACAGTATGTATGTATATGTTTTTTATATAGCGCCACTTGGATACACAGCGCTGTACATAACAATACAGATTATACAAGTATGTATGGATATGTTTATGATATAGCGCCACTTGGGACACAGCGTGTACATTATAACAATACGATTATACAGTATGTATGTTATGTTTATTGATTATGCGCCACTTGGTACAGCAGCGCTGTACATTATAACAATACAGATTATACAGTATGGTGTATATGTTTATTTATATAGGCCACTGGGGCACAGCGCTGTACCATTATAACAATACGATGATACAGTAGGTATGTTATGTTATTTATATAGCGCCACTTGGGTACACAGCGCTGTAACATTATAACATACAGATTATACAGTATGTATTATATGTTTATTTATAGCGCCACTTGGGGACACAGCGCTGCTGTACATTATAACAATACAGATAACAGTATGTGGTATGTTTATTATATAGCGCCACTTGGGGACACAGCGCTGTACATTTATAAACAATACGATGTATCAGTATGTATGTATATGTTTATTTATATAGCGCCACTTGGGGACACAGCAGCTGTACATTTATGAACAATACAGATTACTACAGTAGTAGTATATGTTTATTTATATAGCGGCCACTTGGGGTACACAGCGCTGTACATATAACATACAGATTAACAGTATGTAATGTATATGTTTATAATATAGAGCCACTTGGACACAGCGCTTGTACATTATAACAATACAGATTATACATATGTATGTATTGTTTATTTATATAGCGCCACTTGGGTACACAGCGCTGTAATCTATAAAACAATACAGATTATACAGTATTGTATTATGTTTATTTATATAGCGCCACTTGGGACCGCGCTGTACATATAACAATACAGATTATACAGTGATGTATATGTTTTTATAAGAGCCATGGGGGACACAGCGCTGTACATTAAACAATACAGAGTATACCGTATGTTATGTATAGTTTATTTATATAGCGCCACTGGGGACACGCGCTGTACATTATAACAATACAGATTATACAGTATGTATGTGATATGTTTATTTAATAGCGCCACTTGGGACAACAGCGCTGTACATTATAACAATACAGATTATACAGTGTATGTATGTATATGTTATTTATATAGCGCCACTTGGGGACCAGCCTGTACATTATAACAATACAGATTATACAGTATGTATGTATATGTTATTTATATAGCGCCACTTGGTACACAGCACGTAAATTATAACCAATACAGATTATACAGAGTTATGTATAGTGTTTTATTTATAGCGCCACTGGATGGACACAGCGCTGTACATTATAACAATACAGATTATACAGTATGTATGTATATGTTTATTTATATAGCAGCCATTGGGGACACAGACGCTGTACATTATAACAATACAGATTATACAGATGTCATGTATGTTTATGTTATATAGCCCACTTGGGGACACAGCGCTGTACATTATAACAATACAGATTATACAGTATGTATGTATATGTTTATTATATAGCGCACAACTTGGGGAACAGCGCCTGTACATTATAAACAATACAGATTATACAGTAGGTATGTATATTATTTATATAGCGCCACTTGGGGACACAGCGCTGTACTTATAACAATACAGATTATACAGTATGTATGTATATGTTTATTTATATAGCGCACTTGGGGACACAGCGCTGTACTTATACACAATACAGTATACAGATGTATGTATTGTTATTTATATAGAGCCACTTGGGGACACAGCGCTGTACATTATCACAATCAGATTATACAGTGTATGTATAGTTTATTTATATAGCGCCACGGTGGACACAGCGCTGTACATTTATAACAAGACAGATTATACAGTATGTATGTATATGTTTTTATATAGAGCCACTGGGTACACACGCTGTACATTATAACATACAGATTTACAGTAGTATGTATATGTTATATATTGCGCCACTGGGGACACAGGCTGTACATTATAACAATACGATTATACAGTAGGATGTATATGTATTAATATAGAGCGCCATGGGTACACGCGCTGTACATTATAACAATACAGATATACAGTATGATGTAATGTTTATTTTATATAGCGCCACTGGGGAACAGCGCTGTACATTATAACACATACATGATTACAGTATGTATGTATTGTATTATTATATAGCGCCAGGGGGACACAGCGCTGTACATTATAAACATTCGATTATACGAGGTATGTAGGTATATTTTTATATAGGCCACTTGTATACACAGCGCTGTACATTAAACAATACAGAATTACACAGTATGTAGTATATGTTATTTATATAGCGCCACTTGGACACAGCGCTGTACATTATACACAATACAGATTATACAGTATGTAGTATGTTTATTTATATAGCGCCACTTGGGGTCAACAGCGCTGTACATATATACAATACAGATTATACAGTATGTATGTATATGTTTATTTATATAGCGCCACTTGGAACACAGCTGTACATTATAACAATAACAGATTATACAGTAAGTATGTAATGTTTATTTTTATATAGCGCAACGATTGGTACACAGCGCTGTACATTAATAACATACAGATATCAGTATGTATGTTATGTTTATGTTATATAGCGCCACTTGGGTACACAGCGCTGTACATTATAACAATACAGATTATACAGTATGTATGTGTATGTTTAGTTATATAGCGCCACTTGGGACACAGCGCTGTACATTAACACAATACCAGATTTAAGATGTATGTATAGTAATTTTAGCGGCCACTTGGGGACACAGGCGTGTACATTTAACAATACAGATTATACAGTAGTATGTATATGTTTATTATAAGCGCCATTGGGGACACACAGCGCTGTACATTATAACAATACAGTATACAGTAGTATGTATATGTTTATTTATATAGCGCCATTGGTACCACGCGCTGTAACATTATAACAATACAGATTATACAGATGTATGTATATGTTATTTATAGCGCCACGTTGGTACACAGCGCTGTAATTATAACAAGCAGATTAACAGTATGATGTATATGTTATTTTATATAGCGCCACTTGGGTACACAGCGCTGTACATTATAACAATACAGATTATACATATGTATGTATTGTTTGTAGTTTATTTATATAGCGCCACTTGGGACCAGCGCTGTACTTATAACATACAAGATTACACAGTATGTATGGATATGTTTATTTTATAGCGCCACTTGGAACAGCGCTGTACATTATAACATACAAGATTAACAGTATGTATGTATATGTTTTATTTATAAGAGCCACTGGGTACACAGCGCTGTACATATAACCAATACAGATTAGTACAGTATGTATTGTATAGGTATATATAGCGCGCACTTGGGGTACACAGCGCGGACCTTATAACAATACAGATTATACAGTATGTATGTTAGTAAGTTTATTTATAGAGCGCCACTTGGGGACACAGCGCTGTAATTATAACAATACAATTATACAGGATGTATGTATATGTTTATTTATATAGCGGCACTTGGGGCACACGCGTGTACATTATAACATACAGATTATACAGTATGTATGTGATGTTTATTGAATAGCGCCACTGGTACACAGCCTGTACATTATAACAAGTACAGATTATACAGTATATGTATATGTTTATTTATATAGCGCCACTTGGATACACAGCGCTGTACATTATAACAATACAGATTTACAGTATGTGTAATGTTTATTTATATAGCGCCACTGTGGGACACAGCCGCTGTACATTATAACATACAGATTATACAGTATGATGTGTTAATGGTTTTTATTTATGCCACTTGGGTACCAGTCGCTGTACATATAACAATACAGATTATACAGTATGTGGATATGTTTATTTATAGCGCCATGGTACACAGCGTGTCATTATAACAATACAGTATTATACAGTATGAGTGTTATGTTTATTTATATTAGCGCGCCATGTGGGTACACAGCGCTGTACATTATACAATAAGATTACAGTTGTATTATAGTTTATTTATATAGCGCCACTTGGGTACACCGCCGCTGTACATTATAACAATACAGATTACGTATGTATGATAATTGTTTATTATATAGCGCCACTTGGGACACAGCGCTGATATCATTAAACAATACAGATTACAGCTGTTGTATGTATATGGTTTATATAGGCCACTTGGGGTACACAGCGCTGTACTTCTAACAATAAAAGATTAATCAGTATGTATGTTATGTTTTTATATAGGCCACTTGGGTACAAGCAGCTGAACCTTAACAATACGATGTATACAGTGTATGTATATGTTTTTGATTTATATAGCGTCCATTGGGTACACAGCGCTGTACATTTAACAATACAGATTACAGTAATGTTATGTTTATTATATACGCCACTGGGACACAGCGCTTTACATATACAATACGATTATACAGTATGTATGTATATGTTTATTATATGCGCACACTTGGGGCACAGCGCTGTACATTATAACAAAAGATTATACAGTATGTAGTATGTGTTATTTATATAGCGCCACTTGGGGTACACGCGCTGTACTTATAACAATACAGATTATACAGTATATGTATATTATGTTTATTATATATAGCGCCACTTGGGTACACGCGTGTACATTAACAATACGCAGATACAGTATAGTTATGTATATTTTATTAAAGTACCACTTGGGGACACGCGCTGTCACATTATAACAATACGATTATCAGTATGTATGTATATGTTATTTATATAGCGCCACTTGGGTACACAGCGCTGTACATAAACAATACAGATTATACAGTATGTATGTATATGGTTTATTATATAGGCCATTGGGAACACAGCGCTGTACATTATAACATACAGATTATACAGATGTGATATATGTTATATAGCGCCACTTGGGGACACAGCGCTGTACATATAACAATACAGATTAACAGTATGATGTGTATAGTTTTATTTATATAGCGCCACGTGGTACACAGCGCGTACTTATAAAATACAGATTATACCAGTATGTATGTATATGTTTATTTATATAGCGCCAACTGGATACACAGCGCTGTACATATACAATACAGATTATACAGTAGTATGATAAGTTTATTTATATACGGCCACTTGGTACACAGCGCTTTACATTATAACAATACAGATTATACAGATGTATGTGTATGGTTATTTATATAGTTACACTTTAAACAAGAAGAGTCAAATAACAAAAGCCACTTGGGGACACAGCGCTACACTTATAACAGATATCAGTTAGATGTATATGTTTATTTTATATAGCGCCACTTGGGTACACAGCGCTGTACATTATAACAATACAGATTATACCAGTGTATTGTATGTGTTTTTATAAGCGCCACTGGGGGACACAGCGCTGTACATTATAACAATACAGATTAACAGTATGTATGTATATGTTTATTATATAGCGCCACTTGGGTACACAGCGCTGTACATTACTAACAATACAGATTATACAGTATGTATGTATATGTTTTATATAGGCCACTTGGGTACACAGGAGTGTACATTATAACAATACAGATTATACAGTAGTATGTATATGTTTATTTATATGCGCCACTTGGGGACACAGCGCTGTACATTATAACAATACAGATTATACAGTATGTATGTATGTTTATTTATATAGCGCACTTGGGACACCAGCGCTGAATTATACAATACAGATATACAGGATGTAGTATTGTTTATATATATAGCGACCACTTGGGGTACACAGCGCTGTCATTATAACATACAGATTATCAGATGTATGTTTATATTTTATTATATAGGCCACTTGGGACAACAGCGCGTACATTAAACAATACAGATTATACAGTATGTATGTATATGTTTATTTATATAGCGCACTGGTGTACACAGCGCTGTACCATTATAACAATACAGATTAACAGTGTATGTTGTTGTTTATATTAGCGCCACTTGGGTACACAGGCTGTACAATTATAACATACAGATTATACAGTATGTATGTATAGTTGATTTATATAGGCCACTTGGGATACACAGCGCTGTACATTATAACAATAAGATTACATACAGTATGTATGTATGTTTATTATATAGCGCCACTTGGGTACACAGCGCTGTCATCTTAACAAACAGATTATACAGTAGTAGTAGTATGTTATTTATATAGCGCCACTGGGTACACAGCGCTGTAATTATAAATACAGATTATACAGTATGATGTATAGGTTATTTATATAGCGCCATTGGATGACACGCTCGTACATTAAACAATAAAGATATACAATGTATGTATATGTTTATTTATTAGCGCCACTTGGTACACAGCGTAGTACATTAAACAATACAGATTACAGTATGTATGTATATGTTTATATATAGCGCCACTTGGGGACACAGCGCTGGACAATTATAACAATACAGATTAAACAGTATGTATGATATGTTTATTATATAGCGCCACTTGGAGTACACAAGCGCTGTACATTATAACAATACAGATATACAGTATGTATGTATATGTTTATTTATATAGCGCCCCACTTGGACACAGCGCTGTACATATAAAAATACAGATTATACAGTATGTATGTATTGTTATGTTATATAGCGCCATTGGGGAACAGCGCTGTACATTATAACAATCAGATCACAGTATGTATGTTATGTTTATTATATAGCGCCACTGGGTACACAGGGCTGTACATTATAACAATACAAGATTACACAGTGTATTGTATATGTTTATTTTTATATAGCGCCGTGGGAAACAGCGCTGACATTATAACAATACAGATTATACGTATGTATGAATGTTTATTTTAATAGCGCCACTTGGGTACACAGCGCTGTACATTATAAACATACAGATTATACAGTATGTATGTATATGTTTATATATAGCCGCCATGGGTCACAGCGTGTACATAACAATACAGATTAACAGTAGTATGTATATGTTTATTATATAAGCGCCACTTGGGACACAGCGCTGTACATTATAACAATACAGATTATACCGCATGTATGTATATGTTTATTTAATAGCGCCACTTGGGGACACAGCGCTGTACATTATAACAATCAGATTATACAGTATGCTAGTATATGTTTATTATATGCGCCACTTGGGTACACTAGCGCTTGTACATTATAACAATACAGATATTACAGTATGTAGTATATGTTTATTTATATAGCGCCACTTGGGTACACGCGCCTGAATTATGAACAATACAGATTATACAGTATGTATTTATAGTTTATTATATAGCGCCACTGGGGGACACGCGCGTACATTATAACAATACAATATACAGTATGTAGTATATGTTTATTTATGATAGCGCCATTTGGTACACAGCCGTACATTATAACAATACGATTATACAGTTATGTATGATGTTTATTTATATAGCGCCATCTGTGGACACAGCCGTGTAATTATACAATACAGATTACACAGTATGTATCGTATATGTATTTATATAGCCACTTGGGGACACAGCGTGTACATTATAACAAACAGATTATACAGTATGTATGTATATGTTTATGTTATAGGCATTGGGGTACAACAGCGCTTACCTTATAACAATAAGATTATACAGTATTATGTATATGTTTATTTTCATTATAGCACCACTGGGGTACAGCGCTGCTAATTTAACATACAGAATACAGTAGTATGTATATGATTGTATTATTAGGAGCCAATTGTGGTACACAGCGCGTGTACAAACAATCAGATTAGTACCAGTATGGATGTAGATGTATTATTATATTAGCCATTGGGTACACAGCGCTGTACATGTATAACAAACAACTGATCAGTTGTATGTATATGTTTAATTTATATTAGCGCCACTTGGGACAAGCGCTGTACATAAAACAATACAGATATTACAGTATGTATGTATATGTTTATTATATAGCGCCATACTGGGTACACAGCGCTTACATATACGTACAATAACTACTAGTGTATCAGTTCGACACTTCTATAAGCCAATTAGGGTCAACGCAACAAGCGTACGGTATACAGCCTACTACAGTACGTATACAGACTATGTACTGCGTAGTATCAGCGCTACTGTATACTCGTATAAGCGCCTACTGAACTGGTACGTAACCGCGCACAATGTCAATACAGATACGAAGCGCAATGTCCAAACGCATACGATTGGCATGTATCAATCTCAGCCATGAAGCATAACGGTATCAGCGCACCATGTCTATCGGTACATGACACGTACGCACTGTCCGCTATTAATATGTAGTATAGTCTCGCCCATAAATCACTAGGCGCCCAACTGTTGTATTCATGTAACAGCGCCACTGTACGGATAATACGCCGTCTACGCATACGTTCGCCATGTCATACTCATACGGTTTACACCCCAAGTCCAATCATACGGTATTCGGCACAGTCATACAGCGTACTTGCGTCCCAATTCAAGTAGGCTGCTACGTTTCAAGCGCATCCAGTACTCCAAAATGACATATATTTGTTACGACACCATCTGTTGTTCTTAAAATACGGCTAAACGGTATGTACACAAGCACCACTGTCATACCTGCATACGGTAGAAGCAGCGCCAACTGTCAATACTGTATACGGTTTTACAGCGTCAGCTACTGTCAATTATAACTGCATACAGATATCAGCGCACAAACGTGTCAAACAGCATACGGTATACAGCGCACCTAACTGTCATACTGCATACGGTATACAGCGTCACTACTGTCATACGCATAGGTAATTACAGCGACCTACATGCTAATACTGCATACGGATATACAGCTCACTCAACTGTCAATAAAGCCATACGGTAACAGCGCACCAACTGTTCAATACACGCATACGGTGGGGTAATTAAAAGCAACCCGCAACCAAGGCAATACTGCATACGTATAAACGCACCAACTGTCAATACGGTCCGTACGGTATGACAGTCGCACCAACGGTGTCAATACGCGTCCGGTTCACGACCCATTGTCAAACAGCATACGGTTAGACACCGCCCAACGTCTAATGCAGGTACGGTATCAGGCACCAACTGTCAATACTGCATCCGGTATGATCAGCGCACATCATAACCGCTGTCAACTACGTAGCATACGGTATTCGCGCAACCTATCTGTCCATAAAGGCCTACAGCCACTAGGTATACAGCACGGAATTCCGTAACTGTCATCTGCATAACGTATACAGCGTCACCTACTGTCATACTGCATAGGTATACAGCCGCCAAACTGTCTAAATACTAGCTACGGTATACAGCGCACCACTGTCAATACATGCGTACGTATACAGCGCACACAAAAAGCATAGGTCGCCAATCATCTACGCGTACGGTGACAGCGCAACCCAACTGTCACTACTGCGCACGGTATACAGCGCATCACAATTCAATACTGCGTACGTATAAGCGGCACCAACTGTCAATAACTGCTTACGGTATACAGCGCCCAACTTCAATACAGCGTAGGTTATTCAGGCGCACAACTGTCAATACCATACGTTATCCAGCGCACCAATGTCATATGCAAGTCATACAGCGCACCAACTGAAACAGACAGCATAACGGTTTAGCGCACCCAACTGTCGATACAGCATCAACGATCAGCGCACACAATGTATTACGACGGCAAGCAACCTACTGTCAGATACTGCATACGGTATACGGCGCACCTACTGTCAATACAGCATAAGTATACGGCGCACAAATGACAATACGCATACGTTACAGCTGCGAACCAAACTGTCATACTAGATGGCATACGTTCAGGCTACCAACTGTCAATATCAGATACGGTATACAGCGCACAACTGTCAATACTGTAACGGTATCACAGCGCACCCTGCAATAATTGCACGACTTAACAGCGCACCAACTGTCAATCTGCAACGGTATGCAGAGCGCACCAACCTCAATACGTATACGGTTTACACGCCCAAAATGTCAATACAGCTACGGACTACAGCGTACCACCTGTCATCTCGCATAAGTATACAGCAGCGACATACGTTCAATACAGCATCCGTATGCCAGCGTACCTACTGTCAATACAGCAACGCGTATACAGCGCACGCAACTGTCAATACTAGCATACGAGTATACAGCGACCATACTGCAATACAAGCATACGATTACGGAGTACTACTGTCAATAATGCATAGGATACAGCCACCAACGTCATACTTCATACGGTAAAAAGCGCACAACTGTCAATTAATGCGTACGTGTTATACAGCGCACCAAATGTCAATACTGCGTACGGATACAGCGCACAACGGTCATAATTTTTTTTGCGTAAGGATAGACCACCGCCCCCAACTGTCATACAGGTACGATCAGAGCACAACGGTCAATACTGCTACGGTATTCAGCGCACCAATGCGATATCGCCATATCAGCGCACCTTATGTCAATTACGCAACGGTATATTCAGCGCACCCATCTGTCGAAAGCATAAAGCACACCTATGTCAATACAGCATAACAGAATCAGCGTACAACGTCAATACTGCATACGGTATACAGACTCACCAACTGTCAATACTCAGCCGGTAAGGTAAACAGAGCACAAACTGTCAATAAAGCATAAGGAACAGCGCACCAACGCAATAAGCGTACGGTATATTACATGCGCACCAACTGGCAATACTGCGTACGGGTAACAGCGCACCAAACTGTCAAATACTGCGTACGGTAGAAGGCACCAACGTCCATAATGCGTACGTATACAGAGCACCAAATTCAATATGCGTACCGTATACAGCGCCCCAACCCAACTGTCAAACAGACGTCGGTATCAGCGCACCAACTGTCATACGCATACTGGTATTCAGCGCACCAACTGTAGATTACAGCCATACAGCGCACCAACTGTCAATACCCAATGGTATTATAGCGCACTCAAATGTCGATCAGCATACGGTATACAGACACACTACTGTCGATATGAATACGGTATACGGCGACCTAGTGTCACTACAGCAACGGTTTACATCGCACCAACTGTCACTACAAGCATACCGGTATACCGAGCACAATGTCAATAAGCATTTACGGTCTACAGCGCACAACTGTCAAGACTGCATACGGTTATACAGCGCACAACTGTCACTACTGATTACGGGCCCGCGCAACCAATTGTCACTACGCATACGGGGTAACAGCGCACCAACTGGCAACACAGCGTACGGTATACGCGCACAAATGCAATAAGCATACTAGGTATACAGCGTACCTGTCAAACCAGCATACAGTATTACATGTACCTACTGTCAATACGCATACAGATACAGCGTACAACTGTCAAATACCGAATACAGATCCAGCGCACAAACTGCAATACAGGATACAGTATACATCGTACCTATGCAATACAGCATACAGTATACAGCGTATCCTACTGTCAAACAGAATACAGAGCAGCGCACCAAACTGTCAATACAGCCATACAGGATAAGCGTACCACTGTCAATACAGAAATACAGTATACAGGTACAACTGTCAATACCAGCATACAGGATACAGCGCACCAACGTCCAGACAGCATACAGTATACCAGCGTACTATGTCCATACAGATAAGTATACAGCGTACCTAATGTCAATACAGCATACAGTATACAGCGCACCAACTGTCAATAAGCATACATTATACAGCCGTAACCTACGGAATACCGATACCGTATACAGGTACCTACTGTCAATCAGAATACCGTATACAGCACACTAATGTCAATACAGCATGTGCAAGGTAAGATGTTTCACATTGGAGATCTAATGCAAATAGACGGCAGGATCAACAAAAAAAAACGAGTCAGGAGTTGGGACGAATTACGTTGCCACTATGGGAATTTTCCAGGTTCATACCCTTTAGTGTTCGTAGCAAATGTGTGTGTGACCAGAGTTTGATTTCCTCCGAGAATGCTATGTGAACACGCCCTGAGGCTATTTACGGAGAATTCTAATTATTATCTTTTATTTAACTGTGCGCCATTTAAACGCACAGTTATATTCAAATATGGTGGTGAGTGGACACACCATATTAGCTCCGCCCATGTGACATAACAATTGACATCACTCACAGTGTATTTATATATTTCAGCAGGCAGAGGTTTTCTATTTTACTTTGGGACCTTGTGGTAAAGTGGGCACACCTTATTAGCTCCGCCTAAATGACATCACAATGACATCAATACGGTAGTTAATTTCAGTAAAGTAAAGCAGAGTTTGTTATTTTTATTAGACATTGTGGTGAGTGGACCACCTCTTATTTGCTCTGCCTATTATGACATCACTCACAAACCTACACAATACATTTACATTTACTCATACAGAAACTACCTTATATTATATTCTAGATAATAAAATCTTTTATTCTTTTTGTGAAAAATGGCCTTTCTCAGAGGTCTATGAATGCTGTGCAAGGAACATTCAGGAAACAGGTAAAGTTGCCCTTTCATGACATTATATAGATATATCCTATAGAATAAAAGCCCAAGGGTGTCCCTGAGTCGTGGGTGGACTTTCGGCTTCGCGCATGTGCGGCGGAACGCCGAATTGGGTTCGTACTGGACACGCTTAGCGATACGGTAAAGTGTGAGAGGAGGAGTTTGCGTGTATTGAAACTTTCGTGGACTGTACAGGACATTTCAGGACGGAGACGAGAGAGAGACTATTAACACGAGTGCCCGTTATTTAACGGGCTAAATGTTAGGGATTATAACAGTCAGAGGTCTAAGAAAGAGATGATTTAGTTATGGGAATAGAGTGATATTTAATACGGTGAAATATGTTAGAAATCCTTTAAACAGTAGGATATCCTGAGAACAGAGCTGCGTTAGGTTGGGGGGGGGGGGGGGTGGAACACTCCTTTCCCAGATTTCCTCCTCTGTGTCTACATTGAGGGACCTATTATGGGCCAGCGTTGTGGTACGATAATAAAGAAAATAAATGGAATCCATGTTAATCAGCAGGGAATTCGTTCTGGTTTCCTGCTTTTTTTTTTTAAATCTTATTTTTTCCATGTTTGACGTGGAAAATCCTGAAACCAAGGTTGACTGCAGCCTCTACGGAATAAAGAGCGTCCTAGGAACGTTCTCAGAGAGAAGAAGGTGTGGGGGGGACTATCAGGCGCTACTCTCCTCAAAATCTTATGGTCCAGCCCGGAAAAGCCTAAAGTGTCCTGCCCAGGACAAACCCGTTCCACTACAAGGTTGCCACCAATTCAGGGTAGCACGGTAATAAATGGATTGAGGATCCAGATGATAAGGTAAACTTCTCACAATATGAATATAAAGATTGATAGAAATGACCCAGAGAAAGCCTCCACCTATAGGTCCAAATGCTCTATGTATTCCCTAAATCAAATGAATGAGATGTCAATATGATTAAGGTAATCCCTCTATAAGGGCTCAACTTTGAGCGATTTGCGACCTTTCGATGGATTGTATGAAAAGTCGAAACCCGTTGTGTGTATCCGATTATTTAAAAAAACCAAGATTAGGCCAGTGGAAAATTTCCAGAAACATCTTCTGTCCTATCTCTCTGGGGTTTCAAGCGAAAATCTGCAGAACGATTGAGGGCTCAGGGGTAGGGAACATCGAGCGTGCTTCGTCACATATCCGATCGAAGAAGTCTGCCGTGTAGGAGGGGAGTTAAGAGGTTTATCCTGAATGAATGCACAAGACATATCCTGTTAGTATAAACGAGAGCGCAGTAAACACCTTCCACCCACTATTTCCTGCTCTTGTTAAACATTGAGGGACTATTTATTTGCACATTGTGATATAATACATAAGATAATATAATAAGGAATCATATTAATTCGGTGACGTGGTGGATTATCGTTTCTGTTTTCTGACTTAGCTTTCTTTAAATTTGTTTTTAAATGTAAACAAAATTTTTTTAGACATCTGAAAAACCTGAAAACCGAGGTTCAGCGGCTTAACGGATGAAGAGCTTCCCCTCTGAACGTCATCCGTAGAGAAGCAGGAGAGGGTGGAGACAATCAGCGAACGCTCCGACTTCCGCTAAGAACAGGATGTGGGTGGAGACTATCAGCGACCCTCCGAACCCCATTAGAGAAGCAGGATGTGGGTGGAGACTATCAGCGACTCCGAACCTCCAGTAGAGAGCATGATGGTGGGTGGAGACTATCCAGCGCCCCTCCGAACTTTCCAGTAGAGAAGCCAGGAATGTGGTGGGAGACTATCAGCGCCCCTCGAACTTTCCACTAGAGCAAGGATGTGGGGTGGGACTTCCAGTTCATTTCGCACTTCATAGTCTTTTAGTCCAGATCGCCAAAAGGTCGACATATTTCACTTGCCAAGCCAAACTCGTTCTACTACATGCGCCACACTTTCAGGGTTAGACACGGTACTTAGAATGGCTTGAAGGATCCAGATGCATTAAAGGTAAACCTCTCACCACTGGATTAAAGATTGATCGAAATGACCGCATAAACCTTCCCACCCTATAGTCCAATAGAATTTGTGTCTCCCCATAGTTTTATTAAATGGATTTCAATGTGTGTCCTTATATTAACATGTAATCCTTATTATTTCCACGTCACCCTGAAGGAATTCTGACCCTTAAGGAAAAAGTTGGCGAAAGGGCGGCCTTTGGCAAAAGTCACCATGTAAGTAACTGTCTTGGGTATCTTCTATAGTGTGGTGTGTGCAAATAGTACAGTTTTCTCATCTCCCCACTGGCAATGCAGACTGAGCAGGTCTGTCCCATTGGAGAGGGGTAAGTGGGATATGGGGGGTAAAGATTTTATTTTTATCTCTGGTTAGAGATTATACAAGTTTAGCATACTCGGTGGTTTCTTTATTGCATTACAGGGCACGATTGGGAAGAAAGCGCGATGTGGCCATTAAAGTAAAAAACGACCAGTAAGGAATCTGTATTTAATTACTTTCCACATATAGAACATTATCGGTAACGGGATATCGAACCACTTTGTGTAACCCTGTGTAATTACCACCATTAAAGTGCATGTCCACTAAAATCTATACTTACACTTCCACCACCTGAAACCCTAAGATTGAGATTGTTATACTACCTCCCTGCAGTACCTGAACCCATATACCTGCTATCTCTTGATCTCCCCTGGTGCGAGCTTCTTCTCCTGGCTGTGAAGGTGTTTGTAATGTACACCCAGGACGCCGCTCTGCAGCGAACGGAGGGCTCCTAAAGACTTATTGACCTTGCAAGGCAGGCGAGGTACGCAGGGCAGATCAGGGATGTGTGGAGGAAGTTTAGTACATATAGATCTCAGGGTTGGGAAAGGTAAGTCTAGATTTTAGTGCCTTTAAGGAAATCAATATCAGACCTTTCTTAGCACACAAAACCAGTTTGCTGAACTGCAAAAACTCAGCTATGTCTGGATTCGATTACAATTAAGCTACCACGATATAGTCTCCGTTGCCTGTTCGATGATTGTGGGAGTCAAGTAATGGAAAATTCTTATCTTTGTTTCGCATATCTGTTGGAAAGTTTCTGCGAGCAGGAATGAAGTTCATGGTTAACCTTCGGGACATAGAATGTCGGTCTCCTTCTATGGCGCTTATCGTAACGAGCAAACCAGTCAACGAGAATCCGACAAGATGCTGGGTCAGACATGTTGTTCTGAAAGTCACGTTAGAACCACAGCGCTAATCACCGGGACAATACTTATTAGACCATAGCTCAAATATTCCTCTTCTTATTCTCCTTTAACTCTTGCTATTCCAGATTCCATGGGAAAATTGTAAGGTGGATCCTAAGCGATTGATGACTTCATTTCCGATCCAAACGAGGGACTTACCGGATCATGGATTGCTTACTTGTGCGGAGATGTATGTGTAAGATGGGATTAACCCTTCCACTCTTCCCGAAACTATTCATAAACTGCACTTTCACGGACGCATGTTGGCGCCCATTTAACGATGCGATCACTTTCCAAGATGATTATAAATAGTCCATTACACTGGGGTTTCTTCACGATATTCCTAATTAAAGCTTGAAGGGCCTGGTCATCTACATTATCGAGCGTGATCCACCTGGACTTTCATGCGCAAGGGCACTGTAAGCACGGAGGAGGGCCGCGGACGTTAGACTAGGAATAAAGTAAGGGTTAAATACAGACCGTTTTTGTATTCAAGTTCATGGGGATTTGTGATATTTGTACAATGTGTCATTACAGTTGACTTCGGCTGCAGCTGTTGGAAATACCGCAAGGAAGGACGCGCGCATTCTTCACTACGAGGTTAGGTTTTTACTATAACAGCGCGGGTAGGGAATTAGTACGCAGTGTGACCTGTTAATCGGCCACCTCACTATTCCTGCCCCTCACGGGTCAATCACATCCTTTTCTATGGGGCACTTCCCCAACTGAAACCCCATTAATAATCAGGAGACCTCTTCCCTTCTAACAACCAACATTTATGTTTTTGCAGAGGTGGAGGCGTTCGCCAGTGTCAGTTTTTTGCCGAATGTGCTTCAGCTATTCTGGGTAAGTTAAAGCGTCACATAAGTAACCTACCTCAGGTGCCCGACTCTGCAAACCTCTCCGCTCTACCAAGGTCACACCATTGCCCCTCATGGTGGTACAGTTGCCAGGTAACCAACAACCGGCACCCT
Source organism: Hymenochirus boettgeri (assembly GCA_019447015.1). NCBI lineage: Eukaryota > Metazoa > Chordata > Amphibia > Anura > Pipidae > Hymenochirus > Hymenochirus boettgeri. The sequence continues at coordinate 78,648 of JAACNH010001306.1, forward strand.
AGTAACCTGTGATTCCAGTCCGGTATTATCCACCATTACAGTCTGAATAACTCATTAACCACCTACAGTTAATGAGATAGTTCTAATAGGGGTTTAATCCCTAGAACATTACAATATCCCAACCCGACTGCCAAGTAATACAGTCGTTTGATGTGTTCCCTTTTAGGGAAGAAACCAACTCAACCACCGAGAAACAGTAAGTGGACTCTCCCTTTGCAAATCTTTTCTCCATCTCCCGGGTTACTGACAGGTTTCCAGGTGTGTATATAATTATAAATAGGATTCTAATACCCTTTACAGAAATGTGGATTTCATTCATTTCATTCTGATTATTCCTTATGTAACTGTAAGGTGTCTCACTGATTTGCCCTTAAGCCTTGTACACCACAGTTGGGGACATTTTGATGTGGCCGATTGGCATGTGTGGTGGTGACTCATAATAAATCCCATTATCGACCCTCCAGGTCAGAGAATTTGGATGTTTTATCAATTGCTCCTTTAAAATGATGGAATGACTGGCCAAGAAGCTCCTACAGCAGCCCGTTCTTCCTCGGATCACCAGGACTACAAGACCATCAAGAGGGAGATCCAGTCGTTTACATCAAGAACAGTAAGGAAAAATCTCATTGTGTTGTTATTGACAATAGTTTTTCACCCATGGAAAGCACTTTATGATTGACCAGTTGTGTTTTAAAATAATGTTCCTCCAACGTTCATTTCTCTAATATACTTCTCTTGGTTAGAGACCGCGCATCCGAGACAGCGTGTGTGTGAGACATGATACATGTCGGGGCAGCTGATGTTGTTAGTGGCAATGTGGGACCAGTGCCGTAGGGATCGCAAGAGTAGCCACAGAGGTGTATGGGGCCCAGAGACAACTAGGGAGGGGCCTGTGCTTGGAGGCAGTAAATGCATGCCACAAAGCGCAGTAGCGTCTAAAGTTGTTCTGCCCCCCTTGTTCCCTCTCCACAGTTGTACCTTGGTGGTCAGCTTGTTAATTCACACAGAAACCCGTTGATTGACTAGCCCTCCGTTTCTCTCGTATAGCGCCAGGGTGACGGCAGCCTCTTTAGCCCAGTCACAGTTGGGCAAATGTCGTTGTGCCAGTCACAGTGGGAAACTGTATGTGCCCGGTCACAGGGCAAACTTGTAGTTTCCCCCATGGGACATTGTTGGCCACAATGGTGCAACTGATGCCAGTCCAGTGGGCAAACGTGTATGTGCAGGTCCGGCAGTGTAGTCCATACAGTGGGCAAACTGTATGTGCCAGTCACAGTGGTGGGCGTGACCAACCATGTCCTGGACCTGAGAGGGATGACTTAAAGTTTCTGCTGAACTGGAAGGGCGGAGGCAGGTCAAGCAACCACTTTTTGGTCGCCCCTTCCAATTTTTAAATAAATGGGGTTCCCCAGCCAATGTTCACTGGATGTGTAAGGAAGGGGACTGACCTTCCAGTGTCTTGGTAAACTGGAGGGCCTGACCGTGCTCGCCACTACCACCTGTAGGGCAAAACGTATGTACCAGTCACATGGTGGGCTTACCTAATTGTTCTTCTAACTGGAGGGCTGAGCCTTAATCTAATTCTGCTGAACTCAAGGGCTGGTTGGGTTCAGCAACCACTTTGGTCAGCCCTATTCAATAGACACCGTTAGTCAACCGCTAATTTCACCAGCCACTGTTAACTCCGTATGGTGAACTGGAGGCTGGACCAACCCAGTGTGTGGTAAACTGGAGGGTGACCGGGCGCCCCTACCCACTGTGGGCAAACTTTATGTTACCAGTCACCCACTGGTGGGCTTACCTAATAGTGTCTTTGACCTGAGGGCTGACCTTAAACTGTTTGCTGAGAACTCCAAGGGCTGGTGGGGTCAGCAACCACTTTGGGCTCAGCCTACATTCAATAGGACACCGTTAAGTCAGCTCTCTATTCACAGCCAATTTGTTGTTAACAACCGAGGTGAACTGACGGGCTGACCAACCATGTGTTGGTAAACTGGAGGGCTGACCGGGGGCCACGCCCCTCCACTGTTGGCAATTGGATTGTACCTCAGGTACAACAAGTTTTGTGTATACATAAGTCAGTCCCACTGTTAACAAACCCGTGATGTGAACGGAGGGCTGAACTAACAGCGGTGTGGAAACAGGAGGGCTGACTGGAACAGTGGCTTTTGTACGGAGGGTGTTACCAGTGTCTGGTAACTGAAGGCTACCAAGGACAACCCACCATAAGCAAGCATGAAACATTTACTTGAAGCGCATCACTTGGAAAAAAACTTAAGGTAGCCCAGCACTCTGCCCCTTTTCTAGTGTGGCTGGGCCTAATTTTTCTGGGCAGAGCCCACCTGGGGTATTAAGTGAGGCTGTGTGTGTTTTGTGAGGCCATTGAGGCGTTTTTTGCCTCTGGGGTGGATCTGGGCTGTGGATGTTTGGGGAATCTAGGAGTCATCACCGAAGGACAACGAGGACATTGGAGGAAGCCCCCACAATTATACTGTGATTCTGAGGAACAGCTGGAAGAAACGTGCCGTGGTGCGTAGGATTATTTTGATTTTTTTTAATCATGTATTTATGTCCAAAAACAACTGCTAAATGAATGAACATAGTAACATAGTATTGGAGGTTGTATAAAGACAAGTCGTCATCTAGTCCAACCTTTATACCCCTACCCATAATGTCTGTGTATAACAGTTACATGTAACATAGTTGGAGGTTGTATAAGACATACGTCCATCTAGTCAACCTTTATACCCTACCCATAATGTCTGGTATAAACAGTTACATGTAAACAGTATTGGAGGTTGTATAAAGACATACGTCATCTAGTCCAACCTTTATACCCTACCCATAATGTCTGTATAACAGTTACTAGTAACATAGTATGGAGGTGAATAAAGGACATACTCCATCTAGTAAAGTCCATCTAGTCCAACCTTATACCCTACCCATAATGTCTATAAACAGTGTACATAGTAAATAAGTATTGGAGGTTGTATAAAGACATCAGTCCATCTAGTCCAACTTTATATCCTACCCATAATGTCTGTATAAACACAGCGCACCAACTGTCAATACTGCATACAGTATACAGCGCACCAACTGTCAATACTGCATACACCGCACCAACTGTCAATACAGCATACAGTATACACCGCACCAACTGTCAATACTGCATACAGTATACAGCACACCAACTGTCAATACAGCATACAGCGCACCAACTGTCAATACAGCATACAGTATACAGCACACCAACTGTCAATACAGCTTACAGCGCACAAACTGTCAATACAGCATACAGTATACAGCTCACATATCCGATCGGAAGAAAGTCTGCACGTGTAGAGGGAGCTTAAGAGGTTTATCCTGAATGCACAATGACACTATCCTGTTAGTATAACAGAGCTGCAGTAAAACCTTCCACCCATATTTCCTCCTCTTTGTTACATTGAGGGACGTATTTATTTGCAGCATTGTGATATAATAATAAAGATAATATAATAGGAATCCATATTAATTCGGTAGCGGTGGATATGTTCTGATTTTCTGAGCTTAGCTTTCTTTAAATCTTTTTTAAAATGTAAAAAAAATTTTTTTTAGACATCTGAAAAACCTGAAAACCGAGGTTCAGCGGCTACGGATGAAGAGCTTCCCTCTGAACGTCATCCAGTAGAGAAGCAGGATGATCTCTGCAGGGCCTGGTCCATCTACATGATCGAGGCGTGATCCACATGGACTTTCATGAGGGCAATGTCATGCTAACGGAGGAGGCGGACGTTAGAATAGGTAAGTAAGGGTAAATACAGACAGTTTTGTTTATTCAGTGTCCATGGGGATTTGTAGATCATTTGTACAATGTGTCATTACAGTTGACTTCGGGTGCAGCTTATTGAAAACCGGCAAGGAAGGACGCGCCGCATTCTTCACCTACGAGGTAGGTTTTACTATACAGCGCGGTAATTAAGTAGCATGTGTGACCTGTTAATCGCCACTCACTATTCCTGCAATTAAGTAGCATGTGTGACCTGTTAATCGCCACTCACTATTCCTGCCCCGCACGGGTCAAATCATCCTTTTCTATGGGGCACTTCCCAACAGAAATCCCATTAATAATCAGAGACCTTCCCCTTTCTAACACCAACATTTATTGATTTTTCAGAGTGACGTCGCCAGTGTCAGATTTTTTGCCGAATGTGCTTCAAGCTATTATGGTAAGTTAAAGCCAGTCACATAGTAACCTACCTACAGGTGCCCAGACTCTGCCAAACCCTCCGCTCTACCAGGCACACCACTGCCCCTAATCGTGGTACAGTGCCAGGTAACCATCAACCGGCACCCTTAGTACCTGGATTCCAGTCTGGTTATTATGCCACCATGTACAGTCTCACATAAACTAATTAACCACCTACAGTAAATGGAAATAGTTCTAATAGTTATCCTAGACATACAATATCCCAACCCCGAACTGCCAAGTAATAACATGTCGTTTGTATGTTTCAAAACAGTAAGTGACTCTCCCTTTTGCCATATCTTTCCCCATCTGTTACTGACGGGTTTCCATGGTGTGTATATAATATAAATAGAATCTAATACCCTATTACAGAAATGTGGGTTTCATTCATTTCATTGGCTGATTATTCCTTACATGTAACTGTAAAGGTGTCTCCTGATTTGTCCTTTAAGGCTGGTACACACAGTGGGGACATTTTGATTGGCCGATTGTGCCTGTAGCGTGTGACATCATAATAAATCCCATTCTACTCTCCAGGTCAGAGAATTTGGATGATTTTATTAATTGCTCCTTTAAAGATGGAATCACCGCCAAGAAGCTCCTACAGCACCCGTTCTTCTCAGATCACCAGGACTACAAGACCATCAGGAGGGAGATCCAGTCGTACATCAAGAACAGTAAGGAAAATCTCATTGACAATAAAAATAAAAAGATAATTGAGTAAAATGTTTCTTTTTTTTCTATCCTCCTCATGTAAAGGAAGAAATGTTATAATTTATTAAAACGTTAAATACCAGGCTGCAGATCTGATTTACACATTTTTGATCAGAATTAGTTTTTTGACTTTAGTTACCCTTTATGTATGGCTGCCATAGTAATGGAAAAGTAGATCAGTAGGTGTGTGTACCTGTGTCGGGTTGGGGGTTAAAAAAAACAAACTTTTTTGACGATTGTTCAAAATTAGTGTCAGGAAAGTGTGTAGTTACTTGGCAAGAATGGGTTAACTATTGGTATTAGTTCTTGCCAGGGACCAATAAAAATACCATTCCACCCTGGAACAGTCCTATTGTTTATATTCCGATTAGTGAAGCATGGAACCAGATCTTCTTTTCCAGACAATGTGCGGCCGAACCGTGTATCTGGAATTCTCTACACCTAGAGGTCTGTTGGATACATTGAAGTCACTTTAAGGACAATCATATGTATAAAATAAATATATTTGTGTATGGGAATATGTACCGTATATACTCGAGTATAAACCGAGTTTTTCAGCCTGTAAAACCAGCCTGAAAACTTGGACTCTGTTTATACTCGAATCACTAAGTTGTAGGTACCTGTAAGCGTCCTCTCCATTCCGGCATGCTGCCGGAATGGAGAGGACGCTGCTGCCGAAATGGAGAAGACACTTACCTTCAATGCCAGCAACAGGAAACCCTTGGATGGAGGAGAGCCCACAGCTCCTGGATGAAGGAGAGCCCACAGGTACAAACTGAACTGGGTGGGAGGGTGAGGGTGGCATTCAAGATGTTTGGAAACTACAACATCCCAACCCCGAACTGCCAAGTAATAACATGTCGTTTGTATGTTTCCCTTTTAGGGAAGAACCAATCACAGCCAAGAAAACAGTAAGTGACTCTCCCTTTTGCCATATCTTTCCCCATCTGTTACTGACGGGTTTCCATGGTGTGTATATAATATAAATAGACTCTAATACCCTATTACAGAAATGTGGATTTCATTCATTTCATTGGCT
>JAACNH010001307.1:0-84626 GCA_019447015.1 Hymenochirus boettgeri
CGGCAGGTGGTAAGAAGGGACAAGGAAAGTGCAGAGGGACTTGAAGGTTCAAGAAGGCCCAGGTATGGTGGCAGAGGGTAAGGCAAGGTGTAATAAGGGACAGGGAAAGTGCAGGAGGGACATGGAAGGTGCAGGATGCACAGGGAGAGGGCAGAGGACGCTGGAAGGTGTCGGAAGAGACAAGGATCATGGCAGGAGGCACATGGAAGTTTGCAGAGGCACAGGTATGGTGGCCAGGGGGCACAGGAAGAAGGCAGGATGGTAAGGGAAGGTGGTAAAAATGGACATAGAGGTTGCAGGATGCACAGGGAAGAGGGCAGGAGGGACCAGGAAGTTTTCAGGAGGGTAAGGAAGGTGTAAAGAGGATATGGAGGTTGCAATATGCACGGGAAGAGGGCAGAGGCACAGGGGAGTGGTCAGAAGTGACCAGGATGATGGCAGGAGGCACATGGAAGTTTTGCAGAATGCACAGTGAAGAGGGCAGGAGGGACAGGGAAGGTGTCAGAAGGACAAGGATCGTGGCAGGAGACACATGGAAGGTGCAGGAGGCACAGGTATGGTGGCAGAGGCACAGGAAGGTGTCAGAGGACATGGAAAGTTGCAGGAGGCACAGGAAAGAGGGCAGGGAGGCACGGTATGGTGGCAGATGGATAGGAAGGTTTCAGGAGGGACAGGGAAAGTGGCAGGGGGACATGGAAAGTGCGGAGGGGGGACATGAGCTGCAGGATGCACAGGAAGAGGGCAGGAGGCACGGGTGGTGGCAGGGGGGACAGGGAAGGTGTCAGAAGGGACAAGGAAAGTGGCAGGAGGGACTGGAAGGTTGCAGGTGCCAGGGAAGGGGCAGGAGGCACAGGGTGTGGACAGAAGTGACAAGGATGATGGCAGGAGGCCATGGAAGGTTGCAGGAGGCACAGGTATGGTGACAGGAGGCACAGGGAAGAGGGCAGGAGGGACATGGAAGGTTGCAGGATGCACAGGGAAGAGGGCAGAGGGATGGGGAAGGTTTCAGGAGGGTCAGGGAAGGTGTAAGAAGGGATATGGAAGGTTGCAATATGCACAGGGAAAGGGCAGAGCACAGGGGAGGTGCAGAAGTGACAAGGATCATGGCAGGAGGCACATGGAAGGTTGCAGGAGGCACAGGTTGGTGCAGGGGCCAGGGAATAGGCAGGAGGTAAGGGAAGGTGTAAGAAGGGACGGAAAAGTGGCAGGAGGGATATGGAAGGTTGCAGGATGCACAGGAAGAGGCGGGGAGGACAGGGAAGGTTTCAGGAGGGTCAGGAAGGTGTAGAAGGGATATGGAAGGTTGCAGGAGGCACAGGTATGGTGGCAGGAGTCACAGGGGAGGTTGCAGGAGGGACAGGGAAGGTGTAAGAAGGGACAGGGAAAGTGGCAGGAGAGACATGGAAGGTTGCAGGATGCACAGGGAAGAGGGCAGGAGGGACAGGGATGTGTCAGAAGGGACAAGGATGATGGCAGGAGGCACATGGAAGGTTGCATGAGGCACAGGTATGGTGGCAGGAGGCGCAGAGAAGGTTGCAGGAGGGACAAGGAAGGTGTATGAAGGGACAGGGAAAATGGCAGGAGGCACATGGAAGGTTGCATGAGGCACAGATATGGTGGCAGGAGGCACAGGGAAGGTTGCAGGATACCATATGACACAATCCCTTAAAGGGCATGTCCACCCCAAAACTATAATCCCCCCATCTACTGGCCCCATCATGTAGTGTAGTTTAATCCTTACCTCACAGCCCAGCTCCATAAGGTTCTCCTGTAGTCCCCCCCAAAGTCCAAAAACTGCCCACCAGGAGGATAGCAGAGCCACTATTGGACTCTGCCTCCTACCTGGCCCCGGGAGAAGTTTGGCATCGTACTGCAGCCCTTCTCCCCCCTCCTCTCCTCCCCCTAGTGTAAAACATTTTAAATATAGGATTCCCCCTGTCCCCCCAGCCCCAACCGCTCCAATTTTTTTTTAGAAAGCTACCCAAACTTTACTTACCTTCCCTCTTTCCTACCCTGCAAGAGACCGGCAGCAGCGTCCGTGATTGGCTGCCGCTCAGCCAATACACAGACGCGACTGCCGGTCCCCGCCCCTCTGCTTGCTTTTCTCGCAAGCAGAGGCCGGCAGTGCAGCGGGGAAAGAGGCGAGGTAAGTAGAGTTTGGGGCACTTTCTAAAAATAAAATGGGACGGTTGGGGCTGGGGGACAGGGGAATCATATAACAAAATTTGTTTTAAGGGTGGACATACCCTTTAATAACACTATACACAATACCATGTTCACATATTAAAATACTTCAGTGCAAAGCACAAACACCAACAAAGCTCACATGCAGTACTGTATATCACACTCATAGCCCATGCTATAAACACCGTTTGCCACAAAGGCAATATGCTAGTGAGAAACATATACAGACACTCCAAAGCTCCCATGAAGTAATGTATATCAACACACTATGTGCCTCGCAGTCCAAATTCTAGTGCCAAACAATCACACACACCCAAAGCCCACATGCAATACTGTATATCACACACCCCCCTCACACACATTATAACACCCATGTGCCACGCAGTCAAATATGCTAGTGACAAACATTCACACACCAAAGCTCCCATGCAGTACTGTATATCACTCCTTCACCCACGTCATATAACACCATGTGCCACACAAATACTCTAGTGTAAAGCATATACACAATCCAAAGCTCCCATGTGTACTGTATATCACACACTCCTAAACCCACACCATATAACACCATAAAACACCATAACCACACAAACACACACACCAAATCTCCCAGTCAATACTGTATGTCACAGACACTATACACACACCATATGCCACACCATGTGCCGAGGAAGTGACAAGGTTGATGGCAGGAGGCACATGGAAGGAATCTTTGTTGTGTCTGTGTGTGTTTATTTTTTAGCACCAGATGTTAGTCACTTCTGTTTGAGTACGTAATGGGAGATTTGGTGTGTACCATGTTTATACGTATATTTATGTTTTGAGTATATGTGTATGATGTGAGGTAGGTATGTGATTCATAGTACAGTATAAGATCCCTTAATAACACCATACACAATCATGTTCCGTCATATAACACCATGTGCCACACAAATACTCTAGTGTAAAACATACACACATCCAAGCTCCATGTAGTACTGGTATATCACACACTCCTAAACCCACACCCCCATATAACACATAAACCACAAACAACACACACACACCCAAATCTCCCATGCAATACTGTATGTCACAACCTATACACAACTCCATGTGCCCCGCATGCACATACTTTTGTGCCAAACACAACCACTAAACTATTTACCAAGCGACATGAACATAACACACTATAAAACAGCCTCCACCCTAACAAAGAAATCTCACACACATACAAATCCAGTGACTCATATGGAAATCACCATTACCTCAGTTATACAGGGGACTAGGTAAAAACCGGAAAAGTCGCCGGAACCGGAACAGAAAATGAACAGCGCCACCTATCGTAAGACATTAAAATTAAATACCCACATTTATTATAGATGCCGGAATAAGGTTTTACACCCTTTTTAGATCTTGTTTTGTGGCCGCAGGAAGAGGGGTCTGGATACTTTTGGCTCTGTTCTGGCCACCGGAACGAGGGTCCGGATGCTTTTGGCACTGTTGTGGCTGCCGAACGGGGGTCTGGATGCTTTTGGCTCTGTTCTGGCTGCCGGACGGGGGTCTGGATGCTTTTGGCTCTGTTCTGGCCGCCGGAACGGGGACTGGACCCCTTTGCTCTGTTCGACTGCCGAATGGGGGTCTGGATGCTTTTGCTCTGTTCTGATGCCGGAACGGGGTTCTGGACCCCTTTGGCTCTGTTCCGGCTGCCGAACGGGGGTCTGGATGGTTTTGGCTTTGTTCTGCGTGCCGGAATTGGGGGTCTGGACCCCTTTGGCTCTGTTCTGCTGCCGGAACGGGGGCTGGAAGCTTTTTGGCTCTGTTCTGTCCGCCGGAAACAGGGGTCTGGATGCTTTTTGGCTCGGTTCTGCGCCACCGAATGGGAGTCTGGACCCCTTTGGCTCTGTTCTGGCTGCCGAATGGGGGGTCTGGATGCTTTTGGCTCTGTTCCGGCCGCCGAGACGGGGGTCTGGACCCCTTTGGCTCTGTTCCGGCGCTCGGAATGGGGGTCTGGATGCTTTTTTGGCTCTGTTCTTGCCGCCGGAACGGGTCTGGATGCTTTTGGCTCGTTTCTGGCCATCGGATGGGGGTCTGGATGCTTTTGGCTCTGTTCTGGCCGCCGGAACGGGGTCTGGACCCCTTTGGCTCTATTCCGGCTGCCGGAACGGGGGTCTGGACACCTTTGGCTCTGTTCCGGCTGCCGGAATGGGGGGTCTGGATGCTTTTGGCTCTGTTTCTGACTGCCGGAACGGGGTCTATGGTTTTTGGCTTTTGTTCTGCGTGCTGGAATGGGGGTCTGTGACCCCTTTGGCTCTGTTCTGGCTGCCGGAACGGGGTCGGATGCTTTTGGCTCTGTTCTGGCCGCCGGAACAGGGTCTGGATGCTTTTGGCTCTGTTCTGTGCCGCCGGAATGGGAGTCTGGACCCTTTGGCTCCGTTCCGGCTGCCGAACGGGGGTCTGGATGGTTTTGCTTTTTGGTCTGCGTGCCGAATGGGGGGTCTGGACCCCTTTGGCTCTGTTCTGGCTGCCGGTAACGGGGGTCTGAAGCTTTTGGCTCTGTTCTGGTCCGCTGGAACAGGGGTCTGGATGCTTTTGGCTCTGTTCTGGCCACGAATGGGAGTCTGGACCCCTTTGGCTCGTTTGGTTGGCTTGCCGGAATGGGGGTCTGGATGCTTTTGGCTCTGTTCCGGCCGCCGGAACGGGGGTCTGGGACCCCTTTGGCTCTGTTCCGGCTGCCGGAATGGGGGTCCTGGATGCTTTTGGCTCTGTTCTGGCCGCCGGAACAGGGTCTGGACCCCTTTTGGCTCTATTCCGGTTTGCCGGAACGGGGGTTGGACCCCTTTGGCTCTGTTCCGGTTGCCAGATGGGGGTCTGGATGCTTTTTGGCTCTGTTCTGGCTGCCGGAACGGGGTCTGGATGTTTTTGGCTTTGTTCTGCGTGCTGGAATGGGGGTCTGGACCCCTTTGGCTCTGTTCTGCTGGCTGCCGAACGGGGGTCTGCATGCTTTTGGCTCTGTTCTGGCCGCCGGAACAGGGTCCTGGATGCTTTTGGCTCTGTTCTGGCCGCCGGAATGGGTGTCTGGACGCCTTTGGCTCTGTTCCGGCTGCCGGAGGTGTCTGATCTTTTGGCTCTGTTCTGGCTGCCGAAACGGGGTCTGGATGCTTTTGCTCTGTTCTTGGTGCCGGAACGGGGTCTGGATGCTTTTGGCTCTGTTGTGGCCGCCGGAACGGGGTCTGGACCCCTTTGGCTCTATTCCGGCTGCCGGAATGGGGTCTGGACCCCTTTGGGTCTGTTTGGCTGCCGGAACGGAGGTCTGGGTGGCTTTTGGGTCCGTTCTGGCTGCCGGAACAGGGGTCCTGGATACTTTGGCACTGTTATGCTGCCGGAACGGGGGTCTGGATGGTTTGGCTCTGTTCTGGCTGCCGGAACGGGGGTCTGGATTGTTTTGGGCTCTGTTCTGTGGCCGCCGTACGGGGTCTGGACGCCCTTCGGCTCTGTTTCCGTGCTGCCGGAACGGGGGTCTGGATGCTTTAGCTCTGTTCTGCGCAACCGGAAGAGGGGTCTGGATGCTTTTGGCACTGTTATGGCTGCCAAACGCGCGGTCTGGACCCTTTTGGCTTTGTTTGGTTGTCTGGCTGCCGAATGGGGTCGGGACCCTTTTGGCTCTGTTCTGGGCGCGGGAACGGGGTCTAGACCCCTTCGGGCTCTGTTCTGGGCGCCGGAACGGGGGTCTGGACCCCTTTGGCTCTGTTTTGGACGCCGGAACGGGGGTCTGGACCCCTTTGGCTCTGTTCTGACTGCCGGAACGGGGGTCTTTACCCTTTTGGCTCCGTTCCGGCTGCCGGAATGGGGGTCTGGATGCTTTTTGGCTCTGTTCTGGCCGCCGGACGGGGTCTGGACCCTTTGCTCTATTCCGGCTTCCGAACGGGGGTCTGGACCCCTTTGGCTCTGTTCTGGCTGCAGAAAGGGGAGTCTGGGTGTCTTTTGGTTCCATTCTGGCTGGCCAGAACAGGGTCTGGATGCTTTTGGCCTGTTTGGCTGCCGAATTGGGGTCTGGATGCTTTTTTGGCTCTGTTCTGGCTGCCGGAACCAGGGGTCTGGACCCCATTTGGCTCTGTTCTGGGCTGCCGGAACGGGGTCTGGATGCTTTTGGCTCTGTTCTGGCTACCGGAACGGGTTGTCTGGACCCTTTTGGCTCTGTTTCTGTGGCGCCGGAACGGGGGTCTAACCCCTTTGGCTCTTTTCTGGGCGCCGGAACGGGGTCCTGGACCCCTTTGGCTCTGTTCCTGGGCGCCGGAATGGGGGTCTGGACCCCTTTGGCTCTGTTCTGACTGCCGGAACGGGGTCTGGACCCTTTGGCTCCGTTCCGGCTGCCGGAATGGGGGTCTGGATGCTTTTGGCTCTGTTCTGGCCTCCGGAACGGGTCTAGACCCCTTTGGCTCTATTCCGGCTGCCTGAACGGGGGTCTGGACCCCTTTGGCTCTTTCTGGCTGCCGGAAGGGGAGTCTGGGTGCTTTTGGTTCCATTCTGGCGCCAGAACCGGGGTCTGGATGCTTTTGCCACTGTTTGGCTTCCGGAATGGGGTCTGGATGCTTTTGGCTCTGTTCTGGCTGCCGGAACAGGGGTCTGGACCCCTTTGGCTCTATTCCGTCTGCCGAACGGGGTCGGACCCCTTTGGCTCTGTTCTGGCTGCCGAAGGGGAGTCCTGGGCTGGGGCTTTTTGGTTCCATTCTGGCTGCCAGAACAGGGGTCTGGATGCTTTTGGGCACTGTTATGGCTGCCGGAATGGGGGTCTGGATGCTTTTGGCTCTGTTCAGGCTGCCGGAACGGGTGTCTGGACCCCTTTGGCTCTTTTCTGGCCGCCGGAAACGGGGGTCTGGACCCCTTTGGCTCTATTCTGGCTGCCGGAACTGGGGTCTGGACCCCTTGGCTCTGTTCTGGCTGCCGGAACGGGGGTCTGGGTGCTTTTGGGTCCGTTCTGGCTGCCTGAACAGGGGTCTGGATGCTTTTGGCACTGTTATGGCTACCGCAATGGGGGTCTGGATGCTTTTCTCTGTTCTGGCTGCCAGAACAGGGGTCTGGACCCCTTTGGCTCTGTTCCAGCTGCCCGAATGGGGGTCTGGATGGTTTTTGGCTCTGTTCTGGCTGCTGGAACGGGGGTCTGGATGCTTTTGGCTCTGTTCTGGCTGCCGGAATGGGGTCCTGGGGTGGCTTTTGGGTCCGTTCTGGCTGCCGGAATGGGGGTCTGGATACTTTTGGCACTGTTATGACTGCCGGAACGGGAGTCTGGATGGTTTTGGCTCTGTTCTGGCTGCCGGAACGGGGGTCTGGATTGTTTTGGCTCTGTTCTGGCCGCCGGAACGGGGTCTGGACCCCGTTCGGCTCTGTTCCGGCTGCCGGAACGGGGGTCTGGATGCTTTAGGCTCTGTTCTCTGACCACCGGAGAGGGGGTCGGATGCTTTTTGGCCTGTTATGGCTGCCAAACGCGGGTCTGGACCCTTTTGGCTTTGTTCTGGCTGCCGGAATGGGGGTCGGGACCCTTTTGGCTCTGTTCTGGGCGCCGGAACGGGGATCTAGCCCCTTTTGGCTCTGTTCTGGGCACCGGAACGGGGGTCTGGACCCCTTTGGCTCTGTTCTGGGCGCCGGAACGGGGGTCTGGACCCCTTTGGCTCTGTTCTGGCTGCCGGAACGGAGGTCTGGGTGCTTTTGGGTCCGTTCTGGCTGCCTGAAACAGGTCTGGATGCTTTTGGCACTGTTATGGCTACCGCAATGGGGGTCTGGACCCCTTTGGCTCTGTTTCCGGCTGCCGGAACGGGGGTCTGGACCCCTTTGGCTCCGTTCCGGCTGCCGGAATGGGGGTCTGGATGCTTTTGGCTCTGTTCTGGCTGCCTGAACGGGGTCTGGACCCTTTGGCTCTATTCCGGCTGCCGGAACGGGGGTCTGGACCCCTTTGGCTTTGTTCTGGCTGCCGGAACGGAGTCTGGGTGCTTTTGGTTCCATTCTGGCTGCCAGAACAGGGGTCTGGATGCTTTTGGCACTGTATGGCTGCCGGAATGGGGGTCTGGATGCTTTTGGCTCTGTTCTGGCTGCCGGCCAACAGGGTCTGGATGTTTTTGGCTCTTTTCTGGCTGCCGGACGGGGTTCTGGATGCTTTTGGCTCTGTTTTCTGACTGCCGGAACGGGTGTCTGGACCCCTTTGGCTCTTTTCGGCCGCCGGATACGGGGGTCTGGACCCCTTTGGCTCTATTCTGGCTGCCGGAACTGGGGTCTGGACCCCCTTGGCTCTGTTCTGGCTGCCGGAACGGGGGCTGGGTGCTTTTGGGTCCGTTCTGGCTGCCTGAACAGGGGTCTGGATGCTTTTGGCACTGTTATGGCTACCGCAATGGGGGTCCTGGAGTGCTTTTGGCTCTGTTCTGGCTGCCGGAACAGGGGTCTGGACCCCTTTGGCTCTGTTCCAGCTGCCGGAACGGGGGTCTGGACCCCTTTGGCTCTGTTCTGGCTGCCGAAAGGGGAGTCTGGGTGCTTTTGGTTCTATTCTGGCTGCCAGAACAGGGTCTGGATGCTTTTGGCACTGTTATGGCTGCCGGAATGGGGGTCTGGATGCTTTTGGCTCTGTTCTGGCTGCCGGAACGGGTGTCTGGACCCCTTTGGCTCTTTTCTGGCCGCCGGAACGGGGGTCTGGACCCCCTTGGCTCTGTTCTGGCTGCCGGAACGGGGGTCTGGGTGCTTTTGGGTCCATTCCTGGCTGCCTGAACAGGGGTCTGGATGCTTTTGGCACTGTATATGGCTACCGCAATGGGGGTCTGGATGCTTTTGGCTCTGTTCTGGCTGCCGGAACAGGGGTCTGGACCCCTTTGGCTCTGTTTTCAGCTGCCGAATGGGGGTCTGGATGGTTTTGGCTCTGTTCTGGCTGCTGGAACGGGTGTCTGGATTCTTTTGGCTCTGTTCTGGCTGCCGGAATGGGGGTCTGGGTGCTTTTGGGTCCATTCTGGCTGCCGGAACAGGGGTCTGGATACTTTTGGCACTGTTATGACTGCCGGAACGGGGGTCTGGATGGTTTTGGCTCTGTTCTGGCTGCCGGAACGGGGTCTGGATTGTTTTTGGCTCTGTTCTGGCGCCGGAACGGGGGTCTGGACCCCTTCGGCTCTTTTCGCTGCCGGAGCGGGGGTCTGGATGTTTATGCTCTGTTCTGGCACCGGAAGAGGGGGTCTGGATGCTTTTGGCACTGTTTATGCTGCGCATAACGCGGGTCTGGACCCTTTGGCTTTGTTTCTGGCTGCCGGAATGGGGTCGGGACCCCTTGGCTCTGTTCTGGGCGCCGGAACGGGGGTCTGGACCCCTTGGCTCTGTTCTGGCTGCCGGAACGGAGGTCGGGTGGCTTTTGGGTCCAGTTCTGGCTGCCTGAACAGGGGTCTGGATGCTTTTGGCACTGTTATGGCTACCGCAATGGGGGTCTGGATGCTTTTGGCTCTGTTCTGTGCCGCCGGAACAGGGGTCTGGACCCCTTTGGCTCTGTTCCGGCTGCTGGAACGGGGTCTGGACCCCTTTGGCTCCGTTCCGGCTGCCGGAATGGGGTCTGGATGCTTTTGGCTCTGTTCTGGCTGCCGGAACGGGTCTGGACCCCTTTGGCTCTATTCCGGCTGCCGAACGGGGGTCTGGACCCCTTTGGCTCTGTTCTGGCTGCCGGAACGGGAGTCTGGGTGCTTTTGGTTTCCATTCTGGCTGCCAGAACAGGGTCTGGATGCTTTGGCACTGTTTATGGCTGCCGGAATGGGGGTCTGGATGCTTTTGGCTCTGTTCTGGCTGCCGAACAGGGGTCTGGATGGTTTTGGCTCTTTCTGGCTGCCGGAACGGGGGTCTGGATGCTTTTGGCTCTGTTCTGACTGCCGGAACGGGTTGTCTGGACCCCTTTTGGTCTCTTTTATGGCAGCCGAACGGGGGTCTGGACCCCTTTGGCTCCTATTCTGGCTGCCGGAACGTGGGTCCTGACCCCCTTGGCTCTCTGTTCTGGCTGCCGGAACGGGGGTCTGGTGTGCTTTTGGGTCCGTTCTGGCTGCCTGAACAGGGGGTCTGGATGCTTTTTGGCACTGTTTATGGCTACCGCCAATGGGGTCTGATTCTTTTGGCTCTGTTCTGGCTGCGGAACAAGGGTCTGGACCCCTTTGGCTCTGTTCCAGCTGCCGGAATGGGGGTCCTGGATGGTTTTGGCTCTGTTCTGTGCTGCTGGAACGCGGGGTCCTTGAGATGCTTTGGCTCTGTTCTGGCTGCCGGAATGGGGGTCTGGGTGCTTTTGGGTCCGGTTCTGGCTGCCGGAACAGGGGTCTGGATACTTTTGGCACTGTTATGGCTGCCGGAACGGGGGTCTGGATGGTTTTTGGCTCTGTTCTGGCTGCCTGAACGGGGTCTGGATTGTTTTGGCTTGTTTCTGGCCGCCGGAACGGGGGTCTGGACCCCTTCGGCTCTGTTCCGGCTGCCGGAACGGGGGTCTGGATGCATTGGCAGCTCTGTTCTTGCCTGTAAGAAGGGACAGGGAAAGTGGCAGGAGGGACATGGAAGGTTGCAAGAGGCACAGGTATGGTGGCAGGAGGGTAAGGTGCAGAAAGGCTGTCCCATTACTACAAGCTGGTGACATCAACCGGAAGTTACATTCTGAACCTTTCCAGCATAACTTCTCACAAATTTTTATCTAGAGATGAGATTGGTTTTTATTTTGAAGGTATGATGAAGAGGCTTTTACATAATTTCTACTAGTTTGGAAGAATTGGGACCACAGTTGTTAGGTGAGTCACGGCAAGCCTATGATAAGGACATGACCGTCTGAAACACGTCAGGCTATTCCTGAGACTTTTAATTGTGTGTATGCCACTTGTCGAATGTAATAATGATTGGCTTTTAGTATACTGCTTATGGATTGATTTTGCTTAACCGAAGGAGCAGCCTCCAGTCCTTTTACTTCAGTGTATGCGGCTCTAGCGAGGGGTCCGGGGTGGGCTGTACCGGATCACCACAAGGGAGCGGTGAGTTGATTTGCTTACCTTTGCCGTTCACAGCAACAGAAAGTAAATTACATCGTAAACAAATTGTAACATTTGTGACAAGCAGAGAATATGTTCGATTATAGAAACAAGAGAAGGAAACAAAAATAATTGCAACAATATAATAGCAGCCATAAAAAACATTGGTATCTAGATCTCATTTAACCCCTTCGGAGATAACGTACCTAATGTAAATCCCTTTACCCTCCCTCTGCAAAAGCAATTTGTCACGGTCTATATTGGCTGTAAGCTCAAAACGTGTAAGACCATCGAAGACCATGCATTTCAAACTGGAAAGGGAATGGCCCCTGTGCGAAAATGCCTGGCGACCAAGAGGTCACCAACTAGTATTGGTGACAGAAGTACTTTGATCAGACAAGCAGAGCGAATAGATGAAAGTGTCCGAACTTACCTGCCGCTATCCGGTCCTGCTCGCACTGCACTTTCAGGTGGGCGCGTCGTAGACGTCACGACACCGAACACGCCGGCGCGAGAATTCAAAAACCGGCATCCTCCTGGACCCGGTGCCTGATAGTTAGCATTAGCTACCTCCCCGGCTCCTTCTACTTACCTGCCCTGGATCCTGTTCCTCCAGCACCAATTTCTTACCTAGCCTGCTCCAGAGACTTACCTTGCCTGTTCCAGAGACTCCTTGCCATATGCACCAACTACTTACCTAGCCTGCTCCAGAGACTTACTTGCCTGTTCCAGAGACTCCTTGCCATACCTGCACCAACACTTACCTAGCCTGCTCAGAGACTTACCTGCCTGTTCCAGAGACTTACCTTGCCATACCAGCATCTGTTGTTTTACCTTGCCTGTTCCTGAGACTCCATGCCAGTTCCAGTATCCTGCCTTCTCTCCAGCAGCACCTAGCCTACAGCCTACAGTTCCCCGCAGTCTCTGTATGCAGTTCTGCAATCCCACCAGCCATCAGAGCGCCTCTCCTAAAGCGTACTTGTAAGTACCCCGGCATCCCGGACGACTATTACAGAAAGATGCTTTGCCATGCGTTCCTTAAAGGTAGTGTGGGTTTTTCCTATAATATAGAGTCCACTGACATGTAATAATGTATATGACCCATTTGCTCTTACAAGAGAATCTTTGTTTTATCTTTATACGCTTGCCACTGTGAGGGTGAGCAAAAATCCTTGCCGACAAGCATTGATCGGCAAGTGATGCAATCAGGGCATCTGTAGCATCCCAACCTTTCTAGCCCCCCACAGAGACACAGCATCATTGGGCATCCGAGGATTTAAATCAGTACATACAAATAGATCAGACAAATTGCGACCTCGTCTGTAAGTATGGTGAAGACGAGAATGATTGAAACTGTAAATACCTGTTTTTTTTCAATAAGTTCCAATCTTATTGGTGATAGTCCCATATCATTATAAGGGTGTAGGTAGTACAGAAATCGATAGTGCGCCCATCAAGTCTTTAAACTTAGATCACAGGTACCCCACCACAATGAAATGGGTGCCCTCTGCAATTGCTGAAGATTAGTTTGGCAGAATAACCTCTACTCACCATCTCAGTGTCATCTCATCTATTTGGGCCTCAGCCAATGCAAAGTCAGTATTATTCCTGAGAATTCTCAATAATTGGCTGAAATAAATGCCCCATTTTGTACTATGACAGCTTTTGGCATAAACGATGACATTTTTGTCAGTTTCCTTTCTATAGAGTGTGGTGCCAATCCCTTATCTTTTTAAAAATATGCAGATCCAAAAAAATCTATGGATTTAAAGTCAATACACAAGGAAAGTTTAACCAGGAGGGGCATAGTATTCAGATGACAAATAACTCCTCTGCACCCTTCTTGTTGCCACTCAAGTCATGAAAATCAATCATGAAAATCAGTCACTATGTATTTTTTAAAAATAGTATATCGGCAAAAGTTCCAGGTGTACAATGGCAACACTGCTGTGGGCTGGTTAGCCGACAAGTTGGTAGGTGCTATCCTCTCACCCCCCTACTTCCAGCTAACACATTCGAGTGAGATATAGAGTAGATGAGCACACTACTTGGGGAAACCTTCATTTATTGGTGCAAAACATAACAATACAATGTTCGTCACACACTGTCCCCTTCCTCAGGTATGTGTGATATGGTAATGTACCTAATTATGAGACACACATACTGAGAGTGGCGCTGAGGGTAATGTGTACTTAACAGACACACATACTAGAGTGGCTGATGGGTAATTTGTACTTAACAGACACACATACTGAGAGAGGCTGATGGGTAATGTGTAACTTAATTAGAGACACATACTGAGAGTGGCTGATAGGTAATGTGTACTACAACACAAACAACTATATAGACAGGCACAGAGTTATTCCACAGTAGATTACATAGGTAGATGGCCAGATCAAAGACAGGGTGAATAGACAGGGGGACTGACAGACACAATAGAATAATGGATAGAAAGACTGGCAAGATGAGATAGTTGATAGACAATAGATAATAGACAGACTGGCAGGTGGACAGATAGTCAGATAGATATTATAGTAGATAATAGACAGACAGACTGGCAGTGGACATATTCAATAGACAGATAAAGATATTATATAGATAGATAGACGACAGACTGCCGGGGACGACAGATAGATAGTGAGCATTGCTCTCAACATCCCAGTTTCCTCCTCCCCATGTTCGGATACTGCCGCTCGTCCCCCTATATGCAACGGACCATGACGGACTTGTCTGACAGCTGGAACATTCATACCTTGCAGCAAAGCAAAAGAATTGATTTTTTTAACAATCTATTAACCACCACCAATCTGCTCTCCAATCTAGCAATTTACCCATCAACATCTACCATTAATCCACCAACCAATCACCAACGTCTCCAACACATCCACCATAGCCTACCAACCAATCCACCAATATGTCACCAACCAATCCACCAACAATCTACCATCAATCAACTAAGAAACCCACCATCATCACCAACAATCTAACAATGTATCCACCACCCATCTACCATCAATCCACCATCAATCTACCAACAATTCAACCACAATCTACCATCAATCTACTAACCAATCCACCCATCAATCCCCCAACAATCTACCAACCAATCCACCAACAATCTACCATCAATTCATCAACAACTCAGCAAAATGATACTAAATCATTATAAATATACTTTATCAAAAATAGAGACTTTACGCTGGATACACATTTAGGGATTATTGTACCCAAACAAGCTTTTGCTACTAGTGAGCACTCATCCGGGACAAATGATTGTCAGTCGCGGCAATAGTGGCCGCAGCTGACAGTTCATGTGAACTGATCGGTGGTCCATAGGGAACCGCAGGATCGGCAGGGATTTACCAGCAGCTA
Source organism: Hymenochirus boettgeri (assembly GCA_019447015.1). Classification (NCBI taxonomy): domain Eukaryota; kingdom Metazoa; phylum Chordata; class Amphibia; order Anura; family Pipidae; genus Hymenochirus; species Hymenochirus boettgeri. Next base: position 14,550 of record JAACNH010001307.1, read on the forward strand.
GGTCGCGGCCGCCCCACCCACAAGATATTTTCGGCCGACCGATATGCGGCACTATCAGTCTGAAGGTTCGTACATATGTGCGACCAGCAGTCACGGCGGAATGGTGGCCCGCTGTGGGGCAGAGCGGAGCCAAGGGGTCCTCCCATGCCCGGGCCATGGCAGCCAAATCGATCACGGGTTTCCATGTTACGAAAATTGGACAAAGAACATACGATGGCCATGCATGGTCTGCTGATCATACAATATCAGAAAATCCCAGTATTGTAGAACCAGGATTGTTGCATGTATGTGCCCCTTTACAATTGATCTTGCGTAGATTTCAGTTTCACATCTGCTCAATATTTTGCCACCGAGTGGGATGGATGTTTTTTTTTCTGCTGGGTCCTTTTGCTTCTAATCTCAAAAGTAATGATCAGTCTGTTTACACAAGGATAAATGGGAATCTATATTTGTCCATATTGAGAATAAAAATTATGAACATTTCGTAGCTGTAAAGTGGCCATACACACATCCGTTTTTACTTACCCGACCGAGCACTCCCGCAACATTCGATCGATCCTGCCAGAACCGCCTTTCACTTCTTCTATGTGACCAACATGTCAGTTCTGGCAGGACTGGTCAATGTCGCGGGAGCACCTCCTTTGGTTAAGTAAATCCGATATATGTATGGCCACTTTAAGCTGGGTACACACGCCGTAGCGAACGCTCGGGCAATGGTCCCCTTGTGTGTGTACCAGCCTTAAGGTTTCTACACACATGCGATGTGGGTCCCGACCCACGCGCACAATGTGTACGAACGTCCTTTTTCAGCTGATAACCGGCCTGTGTATGGGCACTTTATGGCCGAAACGGCTGGGCGGATCTCCCAAACACAGGCCGATTATCTGCCGAAACGGACGTTCGTACACATAATGCGTTGGGTCGGGACCCCGATCAAGCTGTGTACCAATCTTTACAAACAACAGACATAAGCTGCCTTGTCCATTGATATTGTGCTCTGTGACAACTTAAATGTGAACAGTTCTAATTACTATAACAGACCCCCCTCCCCTGCAGGATTATCTTCACCCCAGAAGGGAATGTCGGGAGATGTTCACCTGGGGGAGACAGTCACTGCCCCTCCTCCATCCTCACACAGACATGGAAATAATATGTTTTAACCATTGGCCTAGAAAGTCCGGCTGTTCATTTGTATTGGAAGTGTGATTGACCTGTCATGGGTGAATGTGACCGTGCCACAATATGGAAGAACCCTTTGTCTGGAAAATCACAGAGCAGTGACATCAACACTTGCGTAATGACTGTAACTATATATGGAGTACATCTTTGTTTGTGTAAAGGTAGGCATACACTGCATCAATATTAACATTGAATCAATATGATTATTGAAGACACTTTTCCGGGTTTTTGATTGAAAAAAACCTTATCGGGCAAGATGGAAAACTTTCCATTGACCCCATCTACCAAAATCAGACCTTCTGTAGTTTTCAACCTGAAAACTGTGAAGGATTATCTGTGCAAGGTGGGGACAATTTCCATCAATCCACCTTCAATCTACCAACCAATGGATCAAACAATCCACCAACAATCCACCATCAATCTACCAACCAATCGATCAACAAATCCACCAACAATCCACCATCAATCTACCAACCAATCTACAAACAATCCACCATCATTCTACCAATCAATCGATCAACAAATCCACCAACAATCTCACCATCAATCCACCAACCAATCTACCAATCAATCCACCATCAATCCCCAACATCTATCATCATCCCCAAACACCCCTTTTATATTTTTCTTATTATATATAGCAAAATGGAGCTTTAAGCTGGGTACAACACAAGGACTATTTCTCTTGACTGAGCGGCTGACAGTTTGCATGTCCTTAGGGGACAGGGCCGATCACCTGTTCATCTGATATGGACGACCAAGCTCGGTCACCAAACGCTGCCAGGACAAATGGTCCCTCATGTAACCAGCTTAAGAAAACTGACCTAAATTAATTAGCTGGGTACCAACTGGCAAATTTTTATCCCAACAGCTTTCGCAACAATTTAGACGAATCACCTTCAGTTGCACAAAAATCACTGCAGTCACAACATTTGCCGCAACCTATCATTCGCTCCTAAAACGCTATCCTCACCTCTGGATACTTTACAAAGTCCTGCACTACTTACTTCTAATCTCCCTCGTCGCTCCAGTCCGATCCTACCCACTGGCACTGTCGTGACAGTCCGGGAGGCCCCAATGGGAAGACACGCCTCCTTGCAGACGCGTCTTCCCATTGGCTGCCTCATGACCTGTCACTCAAAGTGCCAGTGGGGAGGATCGGACCGAGCGACGAGGAGATTAGAAGTAAGTAGTGCAGGACTTTTGTAAGTATCCAGAGGTGAGGACTTAGCGTTTTAGGTCCTCCCTGGGTACTTTGCAGGGGGAAGGAACGAGGGAGGTGAGTATAATTGTCCTTTAAGGCCTCCAAATGCTTGGTGACACTATGTCTTTAAGTTTGAATTAAATATATCACTAATTTTATTTTTTCTATTACCGTCCTGTCAGGTATAGGTGGTTTCAGACTTTTCCTAGTTTAATAAATGGTGTGCCAGACTGTGACTAACCAGGATCCAGGTGACTAACCAGGATCCATCTTGTTGATTAGCTGTATGTGGGTCCTTAACAGTTATTTTCTGGTGATCCCTAATCTATATATAAACATCCTTGCCATGCGGCCACGAATTATCATTTTTGGGAGTTTAAGGGTAAGGCCACACTGGTTGCACGGTAATACACTGAGATGTGCCTATCCAATTGCGATGTGATCTGCGTAATGTTGTGTTATCACATGTACTCGAAAGCGGATTGCTGTGCAGAACATTTGGCCAACACTACTGTTGCTTTTTGACTTTTGGATTGCATGTTAAAACGTGCTAGTGTGGCCAATCACAAAAATCTCCACTACAACTTGGACATTAAGGTGCCAAAAACCTATTAGGTGAATTGGGCACTGAGGGTTTTTGAAGGAGTAAATTATTAAACACGTCTGTATACTGAGTTGCTTCTCCCATATTTATCATTGGGGATTTTTCTGACAGGGAAAGAATCAGGTTTCTTATGCCTCCTGGTGGATGACTTTGCTACTACATGACAGGAAAAAAGTAATCGGTATCGTTATCGTAAATACTGATCGTTTATCGTAAATAACGACCGTTTTTTACCATATGACAGTTATTTATCGATAACGACCGTATTTACTGATACGACCGGAATTTAGCAATATCGTTATCGGTAATTAACGATCGTTATCGGTAAATACGGTCGTATCGGTAAATAACCGGTCGTTATTTTTCGATAACGATCGGTTATTTTACGATAACGAACCGATCTTTTATAAATAGGGCCTTAATCCCTTAAGCTAATAGGGTGACATTGTGAGCCAAATTGGCAAGCCGGCCGGCTTGTCTCAGATTTCTTTTGCAATTTCACAATCCAAGCTTCACCCATCTGTATGAAATCACTGACACCTTGCTGTTATATGGAATTTCCTGGCACCTTGCTGTTACCCGTATATACTCGAGTATAAGTCATCCGAGTATAAGTCGATTACCTATTTTTACCTGAAAATTTGTAAAAACGTATTGACTCGAGTAATAAATTATCACACTGCCTTCTGATTCTGTGTTGTTTTTAGGCTTTAGTTGCCCTTAAATGGACAGCAGAATTCCATACATGAATCCCATACAGTAATAGCCAAATCCAGTACCAGTAACCTCCAATTCCTTGGCACTCCAGATGTTTGGAAACTACAACTCCCAGCATGCTTTGTTGCTGGGAGTTTCAGTTTCTAAACATGTGGAATAGCAAGGTTCAATACTTATTATTAAGCCATCATTTACAATTCTCCTAACCCCTATATTGTAAAGGGCACTCTGACCCCCATATAGTAAAGGACTCTCTTACCCCAATAGTTAAAAATGTCACCTGAGAGTTGTAGTTTCAAGTTGTCATTTGCACTGTACTAGCAGCTGTTTTTTGCTCCAAACTGAGGAGACCCTCAGATTTCAGCATCCAGAGGAGCAGTGACAGTGCTGAGTGAGTCCAGCACCAGACTACAGGAAGCAGGAAGTGTAAAGGCAGATCAGCTCCTGTAACTTCAATGCAGGTTAACACGCACCACCCTACTGGTTTTCTATCCGCAATTGCAGAATTTAGGTCTAAATTAGGACTTGACCCGAGTATAAGTCGAGGTTGGTTTTCAGGCTAATTTTAAAGCCTGAAAATTCGACTTATACTCGAGTATATACAGTATATGGAGGTCCCTGACACCTTGCTGTTATATGGATGTCCCCGACCCCTTACTGTTATATGAAGGTACTGACACCTTGCTGTTATTATGAAGTCCCTGACACCTTGCTGTTATATATGAGGTCCCTGACACCTTGCTGTTATATGGATGTCCCTGAACCTTGCTGTTATATGAAGGTCCCTGACACCTTAGCTGTTATATGGGGCCCCGACACCTTGCTGTTATATGGAGGTCCCTGACACCTTGCTGTTATATGGGTCCCTGACACTTGCTGTTATATGGATCCCTACCTTGCTGTTATATGGAGGATCCCTGACACCTTGCTGTTATATGGAGGTCCCTGACACCTTGCTGTTATATGGAGGTCCCTGACACCTTGCTGTTATATGGAGGTCCCTGACACCTTGCTGTTATATGAGCTCCCTGACACCTTGCTGTTATATGGAGGTCCCCGACACCTTGCTATTATATGGAGGTCCCTGACACTTGCTGTTATATGGGGTCTCCTGCTTGTGTTTGATGGGTCCCTGACACCTTGCTGTTATATGAGCTCCCTGACCCCTTGCTGTTATATATGAGGTCCCCGACACCTTGCTGTTAAATGAAGGTCACTGACACCTTGCTATTATATGGGGTCCCTGCACCTACTGTTATATGGAGGTCCCTGACACCTTGCTGTTATATGAAGGTCACTGACACATTGCTATTATATGTGGTCCTGACACCTTGCTGTTATGAAGGTCACTGACACCTTGCTGTTATATGTGGTCCCTGACACATTGCTGTTATATTGCTGATTGGGACGTAGACCAGGGTATTTTTATCAACAGATTATTGTTTTCAGTTATTGTGAATTGGGAAAAGCTAGTGAAACTAGCTAAACTTCAGTCCAGTTGGACTAACTGAATACACCTGATTCACCTGAATGTGGCAAGGGCAGCTAGTAGGTAAGTAGTATCCAAACTACCTGTTTTACTGCCAGGGGTAAAACCAAGCATTTAGGCTAGGCCCCTGGGAAGTGCGCAAGAATTGAGCGATGCAGCAACATTGCGCACCATGTGATGTGCACCAAATAGCCTAGTGAGGCCTAGCCCTTAAGGTCCTCAACATGGTACAGCCATATAAGTAGATTTTAAAAAGTTGAGAAAAATCCACAAATTAATTAGATGAACATCAGAGGAACTGGATCATTTGTGAATTTCCAAATCTTTTGTCCAAGCCACAATGTATATTGATTTAATAAGTCACAAGAGCAACAATTCATTTGTGCTGTCTGAACAGCTGAAATCTGTACAAGGAACACAAGACTGGTTAATATTTAATCTCTGCACATGTGCGGAAACTTCACCGCCAGGAAAAATCTGCACAGATTCATTTAATTTTCTTTTCCATATCCTACATTCTATTTCAATAGGAGACAGCTGAGTTGTGAAAAAAATGAAGCAAAAATGAAAAAATGTTACATGTTATGTTAAAGGAAACTTAATAAAAACTTAATACTTTCTTGAAGAGAAGGTAGCACAGCAATCCAGCACCTTGATGCTCCTTTAAGAGTAAGGTCCTACTATGTGCATTGCGTTGCGTTTTGCATGTTTCGATTGGCAGTATAAATTAAAATAAAATTGCAGAATAGTTCCCACTATCTAATTTAATTTCCGAATCCACATGCGTGCACAACTTTTGGTCCATGTGTGGCCAATTCGCACTGTAACAATTCTATTGGGAATTGGGGGTTGGGGGGATGGTTAAGCGGACACTTTTTTGCACTTTTCTCTCAGAGAACCGTCTCACAGGATGTTGAAAGGGAGTTTTTTTGAGAAAAAAAAAAAGCACATGAACGCTCGTGGGTAAACGCATTGAAAATTACAGGTCTTTTAAAATTGCAGGCCCGGAACGTGAACAAACTATTGTCCTAAACCACTCAAAACGGACCTAGCCGCTATTCACTAAGTAGAATCCTGGTGCACATTTTAAGTAAAGATCCACACAATCCAAAAGACTGAAATCGAACCGGAAGTTTGGTTCCGGTCTTTTTAACAGCTGATTGTATCTTTACTGCATAGTGCGATCAGATGTTTAAATACAGTTGATCGAGGAGCTTTTAGAGAAGGGAATCACAGGCCCTTTTATCCCACGCATTTGACAACCCCCCCCCCCAACCACCACACGCCATTGTGGCCATATTGTTCAGCCACTGCTAAAACACAATCGATATTGACAGTGTTTTCCTTTGTATGCCAGCCACCTGTTACGTGGGGCATGTAAAATCCAATAATTATGACCAATTGCAAGGATCCAGTTGCCACAAGGTTGTTGTTTATACCTACAACTACCTCCAAACTCCACCACAGGTAAAGGGACCTGGTTCCTGATAATATGATAGAGACCAGAAAGCAGTTATGTCTAGACCATGTACACCATGTACAACACTCTATTATCTCCCTCTAGATGTCTTGACATATAGCCACTCCTCCATGGCCCTAACAAAATGTGCGATGCAAGTGTTTAAGCATCAACATGCCTCTCAATTGCCACTAGGTCCCTTGCCATGTTCTCTGGGTAAAAACCTCAGACAACTAACACAGCCCCAGAGAAGAAACTCACATCTGTGTGAGTCAACTCTCACTAACGTGATAAGATCAGATAATCTGATGAAGCAGATTGTCATTTCCTGCAGCATGTAATAATAAGATAACTGGGCCCCTTTTCTGCCCGCTGATATGAACAATTTTCAGGTCACACCTGTACCACTACAATCCCTTTATTCGCCTCCAGTGGACATCAGTCGTGCAAAATCCAAGTTGCCTTCCACCCACAGATCTCAGTATGCCTCTCAGGCCAGATTAGCGGGGTGATGCCGGCCTACAAGAAAAATCAATTATGCCAAAATTAGGGGTGGATGTAATCGAACTACGCAATCAGATTGCCAGTGCCCTACTGCGTTACCCCAGTCCACTAACCTCAGTGTTTTGCACTGACAATTAGATTTTGTAAAAGGAAGTCCGTCACTACGCATGCACGTTCGAAACATGTTTGTGATCCGTTGAAGCAGCATTAGAGAAATTTCACTTTTGAATTGCAAAGCTTTAGTCTGCCTGTGTCTCTCTGCCGCAAATTTGTTCCTATTGGATTGTTTGGTGTGTGAGCGGACACACCTTGGGGATCGATACTACTGAAAGTCTGAAGCCACACTTAACTACCTTTGATAGTTTGGAAGACCTCAGTTACCCTTAAGTTGAACTAGTGTCTCCCTGACTACTACATCCTCGCAGTAGCCCTCCTAGGCGGAATCAACTAGGGGGGGAACTAATTCACTGATCGCCATAGTGCCGGAGAAAGCTAAAATAAAACTGGTCCAAATAAAGGAGCAATAAAAAGTATCATTACATACCTGCTCCAGGACTACACATAACAGCACAGGGGCTAATGATATTGTTCTTTGGTGTCTTTCGAAATGCATTCTTTCTTCCCCCATCTGATGATTACAGTACCACAATAACTTGTTGAGTCACGAAGCCTAAGGAGCTTAAAGAAAATAACATGGCAGCTAACGATGCGAGCAACTAAGGCTGACTACCCAGATCATGTAGCTGAGAGAAAAGTCTAAGGTAATTTCCAACATTGACACATCTACCAAATTCCTGCCCTGAGCCTCTGCAACCCACTCAATCTATGTCTTTCCATGACTTGAACAGGTGGATGGAGCCACTGGAAGAGCGAATAAGCTGGGATAGTGTACATCCACACAGAGTGCAACTGAGACCAATCAATTTAATATATACAAACAATAGAAGCCTAGTGCACATCCAGCTAATCTGCTTACATTTAACTTTACCAGTGAATTGAGACTTAAAAGCCTGCCAGTGAATTTAAAGCAATTAGTTCAATAACTTGGCCAAATTATTTTAAGCCCAGCAACCACGTCACGGTTTTGCTTTATCTGCTGGTCCTAACCTTTAATCTTAGTAAATTTTACCTTCGTAAGAGATGTAATTCTCAAACTTTATCTTAGTAACAGTACCTGCCTTTAATGAGATGAATATCCCTGTTTGCTCATTCGCTTACTGTCTTGGGACTGACTCTCCAGCTTTAAGTACTTGAACACATGGGCCACTGTGGTGGAGCACACATTTCCCAAGTTTGGTCAACCTCCAATCCAACAAGCAAAATACATACAAATGATGGGATGTATACACTCCACACAGAGTGCAACTAGAGACCAAATCAATTTAATATATACAGCTTCTAAACCCCAGAAATGGGCCTTGCTTTAAACCAGATGAACAGTGAAAAGAAGAACCATATGCTGCAGAAAAGCCAGGACTAGGGGGGAAGATTGTAATGTTACGAGCGCGCAGGTCCTCCCATCCAAGTCGGGGCCAGCTCCCTGTATGAAACATAAGTGCAGAGAATAGAACACAGACTGCATCCGGACTTTACACAACTGGGACCACAGATATGTGAAACATCAATTTTTTATTGTGCAAATATTCATACAAAAACAGCACGTGTACTCAGGAAGTCTTACGTGTTTAGCAGAGGGAGTCTTACACATTAATGTTTCAAGGTCACAGCTACATAAGAATCCCTACTGACTACACTGTTTTTTGTGTGAATATTTGCACAATAAATAATGATGTTTCACATATCTATGGTCCCATATCTATTGTCTAAAGTCTGGAAGCGGTCTGCCTTCACTATTTTCTGTACTCCCCCTTATATACCTTTGCAGCATCCACCTCACCCGCGGTGGCCACCTAACACAGAAGGGAAGTGACTTTTTACGAAGTTTTGTCTCAGGGGCCAAAAGCCCTAGAGGCGCCCCTTGGGGCACCAACCTTTTATTCTTTCTACACACAGATACATCCTGTCCCCAAAACAACCACTATAGATAAACCAGGAAAGGGGCCCCATTATATTTATGGAGAGCCCTGTGCTTTCTAGTTATGCCGCTGGTCGTATAACTTGTTAAAATGTAAGAAACAACACATATACCGTACATACATAAATCTGTACTATTTCTTTTTTTAAAGGGCATCTATAGTCAGACACCCTTTTAAAAAACTTCTAAAACAAGCAACTAGGCTTCCTAAGCCCCAGAGTACCTTACTTCTTTAAAATTCCTCCTAGTCCCGAGATATAGCCCCTCGAAAAAGCCGCAATGTTAAGGAGCAGGGAAACGTCACATGGAGGTGGCATTGCAGGGGCACAGGTTAGGTGCAGGAGGGACATGGAAGGTGGCATGGCAGGAGGCACAGGTTAGGTGGCAGAGGCACATGGAAGGTTGCAGAGGGTCAGGGAAGGTGTAAGAAGGGACGGAAAGTGGCAGGAGGGACAGGGAGGGTTGTAGGATGCACGGGAAGAGAGCAGGAGCACGGGATGGCAGAGGTGACGAAAAGGTGTCAGAAAGGACAGAAAGTGGCAGAGGGATTGGAAGGTTGCAGGAGGCACAGGGAAGGTTAGGAGGCAGGGAAGGTGGCAAAAGGCACATGAAAGGTTGCACGGGGTCAGGAAGGTGTAAGAAGGGACAGGAAAAGTGGCTGGAGGGACATGGAAGGTTGCAGGATGCACAGGGAAGAGGGCAGGAGGACAGGGAAGGTGTGGAGAGGACAAGGATCATGCCAGGAGGCACATGGAAGGTTGCAGAAGGCACAGGTATGGTGGCAGGAGTCACAGGGAAGAGGGGCAGGAGGGGTATGGGAATGTGTAACAAGGGACAGGGAAAGTGGCAGGAGGGATATGGAAGGTTGCAAGATGCACGGAAGAGGGCAGGAGGCACATGTATGGGTGGCAGGAGGCACATGGAAGGTGGCAGGAGGCACAGGGAAAGTGGCAGGAGGCACAGGGAAGGTATTAGAAGGGACAGGGAAAGTGGCAGGAGGGACTGGGAAGGTTGCAGGATGCACAGGGAAGAGGGCAGGAGGGACAGGGAAGGTGTCAGAAGGGACAAGGATCATGGCAGGAGGCACTGGAAGGTTGCAGGAGGCACAGGTATGGTGGCGGAGGCACAGATAAGAGGCAGGAGAGTAAGGGAAGGTGTAAGAAGGGACATGGAAAGTGGCAGGAGGATATGGAAGGTTGCAGGATGCACAGGGAAGAGGGCAGGAGGCACAGTTATGGTGGCAGGAGGGACAGGGAAGGTTTCAGGAGGGTCAGGGAAGGTGTAAGAAGGGATATGGAAGGTTGCAGTATGCACAGGGAAGAGGAAGAGACACAGGGGAGGTGCCAGAAAGTGACAAGGATGATGGCAGGAGGCACAAGGAAGGTTGCAGGAGGCACATGGAAGGTTGCAAGAGGCCCATGTATGGTGGCAGGGGGCAGCGGGAAGGTTTGCAGGAGGGAACAGGGAAAGTGGCAGGAGGGACATGGAAGGTTGCAGGATGCACAGGGAAGAGGGCAGGAGGGACAGGAAGTGTCAGAAGGGACAAGGATCATGGCAGGAGGCACATGAAGGTTGCAGGAGGCACAGGGAAGAGCAGGAGGACAGGTATGGTGGCAGGAGGGACAGGGAAGGTTTCAGGAGGGCAGGGAAGGTGTAAAAGGGATATGGGAGGTTGCAGTATGCACAGGGAAGGGCAGGAGGTCAAGGGGAGGTGTCAGAAGTGACATGGATGATGGCAGGAGGCACATGGAAGTTGTCAGGAGCACAGGGAAGGTGTAAGGAGGAACATGGAAGGTTGCAGAATGCACAGGGAAGAGGGCAGGAGGGACAGGGAAGGTGTCAGAAGGGACAAGGATCATGGCAGGAGGCACATGTATTGTGGCAGGAAGGACAGGGAAGTGTTTCAGAAGGGACAGGGAAGTGGCAGGAGGGACATGGAAGGTTGCAGGATGCACAGGGGTGGTGGCAGAAGTGACAACGATGATTGCAGGAGGCACATGGAAGGTTGCAAGAGGCACAGGTATGGTGGCAGGAGGGTAGGCAAGGTGTAAGAAGGGACAGGAAAGTGGCAGGAGGGACATGAAGGTTGCAAGAGGCCAGGTATGGTGGCGAGGGTAAGGCAAGGTGTAAGAAGGACGGAAGTGGCAGGAGGGACATGGAAGGGGGTCTGGATGCTTTTGGCACTGTTATGGCTGCCAGAATGCGGGTCTGGACCCTTTTGGCTTTGTTCTGGCTGCCGGAATGGGGGTCGGGACCCTTTTGGCTCTTTTCTTGGCGCCGGAACGGGGGTCTAGACCCCTTTGGCTCTGTTCTGGGCACCGGAACGGGGGTCTGGACCCCTTTGGCTCTGTTCTGGACGCCGGAACGGGGGTCTGGACCCCTTTGGCTCTGTTCTGACTGTATAGTGTCTGTGACATACAGTATTGCATGGGAGATTTGGTGTGTGTGTTTGTGTGGTTTATGGTGTTTTATGGTGTTATATGGTGTGGGTTTAGGAGTGTGTGATTCATAGTACAGTATAAGATCCCTTAATAACACTATACACAATACCATGTTCCGGGCAAGAACAGAGTGCCAAAGCATCCAGACCCCGTTCCGGCAGCCGGAACAGAGCCGAAGGGGTCCAGACCCCCGTTCCGGCGGCCAGAAACAGAGCCAAAACAATCCAGACCCCCGTTCAGGCAGCCAGAAACAGAGCCAAAACCATCCAGACCCCCGTTCCGGCAGCCATAACAGTGCCAAAAGTATCCAGACCCCTGTTCCGGCAGCCAGAACGGACCCAAAAGCACCCAGACCCCCATTCCGGCAGCCAGAACAGAGCCAAAAGCATCCAGGACCCCCGTTCCAGCAGCCCAGAACAGAGCCAAAACCATCCAGACCCCCATTCCGGCAGCTGGAACAGAGCCAAAGGGGTCCAGACCCCTGTTCCGCAGCCAGAACAGAAGCCAAAAGATCCAGACCCCATTGCGGTAGCCATAAACAGTGCCAAAAAGCATCCAGACCCCCTGTTCAGGCAGCAGAACGGACCAAAAGCAACCAGACCCCCGTTCCGGCAGCCAGAACAGGAGCCAAGGGGGTCAGACCCCAGTTCCGGCAGCCAGAATAGAGCCAAAGGGGTCCAGACCCCCGTTCCGGCTGCCATAAAAGAGACCAAAAGGGGTCCAGACACCCGTTCCGGCAGCCAGAACAGAGCCAAAAGCATCCAGACCCCCGTTCCGGCAAGCCAGAAAGAGCCAAAACCATCCAGACCCCTGTTCGGCAGCCAGAACAGAGCCAAAAGCATCCAGACCCCCATTCCGGCAGCCATAACAGTGCCAAAGCATCCAGACCCTGTTCTGGCAGCCAGAATGGAAACCAAAAGCACCCAGACTCCCGTTCCGGCAGCCAGAACAGAGCCAAAGGGGTCCAGACCCCCGTTCCGGCAGCCGGAATAGAGCAAAGGGGTCCAGACCCGTTCCGGCAGCCAGAACAGAGCCAAAAGCATCCAGACCCCCATTCCGGCAGCCGGAACGGAGCCAAAGGGGTCCAGACCCCCGTTCCAGCAGCCGGAACAGAGCCAAAGGGGTCCAGACCCCTGTTCCGGCGGCCAGAACAGAGCCAAAAGCATCCAGACCCCCATTGCGGTAGCCATAACAGTGCCAAAAGCATCCAGACCCCTGTTCAGGCAGCCAGAACGGACCCAAAAGACACCCGACCTCCGTTCCGGCAGCCAGAACAGAGCCAAGGGGGTCCAGACCCCCGTTCCGGCGCCCAGAACAGAGCCAAAGGGGTCCCGACCCCCATTCCGGCAGCCAGAACAAAGCCAAAAGGGTCCAGACCCGCGTTCTGGCAGCCATAACAGTGCCAAAAGCATCCAGACCCCCTCTTCCGGTGCCAGAACAGAGCACTAAAGCATCCAGACCCCCGCTCCGGCAGCGGAAAAGAGCCGAAGGGGGTCAAGACCCCGTTCCGGCGCCAGAACAGAGCCAAAAACAATCCAGACCCCGTTCCGGCAGCCAGAACAGAGCCAAAAACATCCAGACCCCCGTTCGGCAGTCATAACAGTGCCAAAAGTATCCAGACCCCTGTTCCGGCAGCCAGAATGGACCCAAAAGCACCCAGACCCCCATTCCGGCAGCCAGAACAGAGCCAAAAGAATCCAGACACCCGTTCCAGCAGCCAGAACAGAGCCAAAACCATCCAGACCCCCATTCGGCAGCTGAGAACAGAGCCAAAGGGGTCCAGACCCCTGTTCCGGCAGCCAGAACAGAGCCAAAAGCATCCAGACCCCCATTGCGGGTAGCCATAACAGTGCCAAAAGCATCCAGACCCCTGTTCAGGCAGCCAGAATGGACCCAAAAGCACCCAGACCCCGTTCCGGCAGCCAGAACAGAGCCAAGGGGGTCCAGACCCCCGTTCCGGCGGCCAGAAAAGAGCCAAAGGGGTCCAGACACCCGTTCCGGCAGCCAGAACAGAGCCAAAAGCATCCAGACCCCCATTCCGGCAGCCATAACAGTGCCAAAAGCATCCAGACCCCTGTTCTGGCAGCCAGAATAGAACCAAAAGCACCCAGACTCCCCTTCCGGCAGCCAGAACAGAGCCAAAGGGGTCCAGACCCCCGTTCCGGCAGCTGGAACAGAGCCAAAGGGGTCCAGACCCTGTTCCGGCAGCCAGAACAGAGCCAAAAGCATCCAGGACCCCCATTGCGGTAGCCATAACAGTGCCAAAAGCATCCAGACCCCTGTTCAGGCAGCCAGAACGGACCCAAAAGCACCCAGACCCCCGTTCCGCAGCCAGAACAGAGCCAAGGGGGTCCAGACCCCAGTTCCGGCAGCCAGAATAGAGCCAAAGGGGTCCAGACCCCCGTTCCGGCGGCCGAAAAGAGCCAAAGGGGGTCCAGACACCCGTCCGGCAGTCAGAAAACAGAGCCAAAAGCATCCAGAACCCCGTCCGGCAGCCAGAAAAGAGCCAAAAACATCCAGACCCCTGTTCCGGCAGCCAGAAACAGAGCCAAAAGCATCCAGACCCCCATTCCGGCAGCCATAACAGTGCCAAAAGCATCCAGACCCCGTTTGGCAGCCAGAATGGAACCAAAAGCACCCAGACTCCGTTCGGCAGCCAGAACAAAGCCAAAGGGGTCCAGACCCCGTTCCGGCAGCCGGAATAGAGCCAAAGGGGTCCAGACCCCGGTCAGGAAGCCAGAAAACAGAGCCAAAAGCATCCAGACCCCCATTCGGCAGCCGGAACGGAGCCAAAGGGGTCCAGACCCCGTTCCGGCAGCCGGAAACAGAGCCAAAGGGGTCCAGACCCCCATTGCGGTAGCATAACAGTGCAAAAAGCATCCAGACCTGTTTCAGGCAGCCAGAACCGGACCCAAAAGAACCCGACCTCCGTTCCGGCAGCCAGAACAGAGCCAAAGGGGTCCAGACCCCCGTTCCGGCGCCCGAACAGAGCCAAAGGGGTCCAGACCCCGTTCCGGTGCCCAGAACAGAGCCAAAGGGGCTAGATCCCCCGTTCCGGCGCCCAGAAACAGAGCCAAAAAGGGTCCCGACCCCCATTCCGGCAGCCAGAACAAAGCCACAAAAGGGTCCAGACCCGCGTTTGGCAGCCATAACAGTGCCAAAAAGCATCCAGACCCCTTCCGGTGGTAACAGAACAGAGCCTAAAGCACCAGACCCCCGTTCCGGCAGCCGGAACAGAGCCGAACGGGGTCCAGACCCCGTCCGGCGGCCAGAACAGAGCCAAAACAAATCCAGACCCCCGTTCCGGCAGCCAGAACAGAGCCAAAACCATCCGACCCCCGTTCCGGCGCCATAACAGTGCCAAAAGTATCCAGACCCTGTTCCGGCAGCCAGAACGGACCCAAAAGCCACCCCAGACCCCATTCTTTCGGCAGCCAGAACAGAGCCAAAGCATCCAGACCCCCGTTCCAGCAGCCAGAACAGAGCCAAAAACCATCCAGACCCCCATTCGGGCAGCTGGAACAGAGCCAAGGGGTCCAGACCCTGTTCTGGCACGCCAGAACAGAGACCAAAGCATTCCAGACCCCCATTGCGGTAGCCATAACAGTGCCAAAAGCATCCAGACCCCTGTTCAGGCAGCCAGAACGGACCCAAAAAGCCCAGACCCCGTTCCGGCAGCCAGAACAGAGCCAAGGGGTCCAGACCCCAGTTCCGGCAGCAGCAGAATAGAGCCAAAGGGGTCCAGACCCCCGTTCCGGCGGCCAGAAAAGAGCCAAAGGGGTCCAGACACCCGTTCCGGCAGCCTGAACAGAGCCAAAAGCATCCAGACCCCCATTCCGGCAGCCATAACAGTGCCCAAAAGCATCCAGACCCCTGTTCTGGCAGCCAGAATGGAACCAAAAGCACCCAGACTCCCCTTCCGGCAGCCAGAACAGAGCCAAAGGGGTCCAGACCCCCGTTCGGCAGACGGAATAGAGCCAAAGGGGTCCAGACCCCTGTTCCGGCAGCCAGAACAGAGCCAAAAGCATCCAGACCCCCATTCCGGCAGCCATAACAGTGGCAAAAGCATCCAGACCCCTGTTCTGGCCGCCAGAATGGAACCAAAAGCACCCAGACTCCCCTTCCGGCAGCCAGAAAAGAGCCAAAGGGGTCCAGACCCCCGTTCAGGCAGCCGGAATAGAGCCAAAGGGGTCTATCTAGACCCCGTTCCGGAGGCCAGAACAGAGCCAAAAGCATCCAGACCCCCATTCCGGCAGCCGGAACGGAGCCAAAGGGGTCCAGACCCCCGTTCCGGCAGTCAGAACAGAGCCAAAGGGGTCCAGACCCCCATTCCGGCGCCCAGAACAGAGCCAAAGGGGTCCAGACCCCCGTTCCGGCGCCCAGAAAAGAGCCAAAGGGGTCTAGACCCCCGTTCCGGCGCCCAGAACAGAGCCAAAAGGGTCCAGACACCCGTTCCGGTAGCCAGAACAGAGCCAAAAGCATCCAGACCCCCGTTCCGGCAGCCAGAACAGAGCCAAAGGGGTCCAGACCCCTGTTCCGGCAGCCAGAACAGAGCCAAAAAAGCATCCAGACCCCAATTCCGGCAGCCAAACAGGCCAAAAGCATCCAGACCCTGTTCTGGCAGCCAGAATGGAACCAAAAGCACCCAGACTCCCCTTCTGGCAGCCAGAACAGAGCCAAAGGGGTCCAGACCCCCGTTCCGGAAGCCGGAATAGAGCCAAAGGGGTCCAGACCCCGTTCCGGCGGCCAGAACAGAGCCAAAAGCATCCAGACCCCATTCCGGCAAGCCGGAACGGAGCCAAAAGGGTAAAGAACCCGTTCCGGCAGTCAGAACAGAGCCAAAGGGGTCCAGACCCCCGTTTCCGGCGTCCAGGACAGAGCCAAAGGGGTCCAGAACCCCGTTCCGGCGCCCAGAACAGAGCCCCGAAGGGGTCTAGAACCCCGTTCCCGCGCCCAGAACAGAGCCAAAAGGGTCCCGACCCCATTCCGGCAGCCAGACAAAACCCAAACAAAAGCCAAAAGGTCCAGACCGCTCGTTTGGCAGCCATAACAGTGCCAAAAGCATCCAGACCCCTCTTCCGGTTGCGCAGAACAGAGCTTAAAGCATCCAGACCCCGTTCCGGCAGCCGGAAACAGAGCCGAAGGGCGTCAGACCCCCGTACGGCGGCCAGAAGAACAGAGCCCAAAACAATCCAGACCCCCGTTCCGGCAGCCAGAACAGAGCCAAAACCATCCAGACCCCCCGTTCCGGCAGCCATAACAGTGCCAAAAGTATCCAGACCCCTGTTCCGGCAGCCAGAACGGACCCAAAAGCACCCAGACCTCCGTTCCGGCAGCCAGAACAGACCCAAAGGGGTCCAGACCCCCATTCCGGCAGCCGGAATAGAGCCAAAGGGGTCCAGACCCCGTTCCGGCGGCCAGAACAGAGCCAAAAGCATCCAGACCCCCGTTCCGGCACCCAGAACAGAGCCAAAAGCATCCAGACCCCCGTTTCGGCAGCCAGAACAGAGCCAAAAGCATCAGACACCCTCCGGCGCCGGAACAGAGCCCAAAGGCGCCAGACACCCATTCCGGCGGCCAGAACAGAGCCAAAAGCATCCAGACCCCTGTTCCGGCGGCCAGAACAGAGCCAAAAGCATGCAGACCCCCGTTCCGGCAGCCAGAACAGAGCCAAAGGGGTCCAGACCCCCATTCCAGCACGCAGAACAAAGCCAAAAACATCCAGACCCCCGTTCCGGCAGCCAGAACAGAGCCAAAAGCATCCAGACCCCCATTCTGGCAACCGGAACAGAGCCAAAGGGGTCCAGACCCCCGTTCCGGCAACCGGAATAGAGCCAAAGGGGTCCAGACCCTGTTCCGGCGGCCAGAACAGAGCCAAAAGCATCCAGACCCCCATTCCGGCAGCCGGAACAGAGCCAAAGGGGTCCAGACCCCCGTTCCGGCGGCCGGAACAGAGCCAAAAGCATCCAGACCCCCATTCCGGCAGCCAAAACAGAGCCAAAGGGGTCCAGACTCCCATTCCGGTGGCCAGAACAGAGCCAAAAGCATCCAGACCCCTGTTCCAGCGGACAGAACAGAGCCAAAAGCTTCCAGACCCCGTTCCGGCAGCCAGAACAGAGCCAAAGGGGTCCAGACCCCCCATTCGGCACGCAGAACCAAAAGCAAAACCATCCAGACCCCCGTTACGGCAGCCGGAACGGAGCCAAAGGGTCCAGACTCCCATTCCGGCGGCAACAGAACAGAGCCAAAAGCATCCAGACCCTGTTCCGGCGGCCAGAACAGAGCCAAAAGCATCCAGACCCCGTTCCGGCAGCCAGACACAGAGCCAAAGGGGTCCAGACCCCCATTCCAGCACGCAGAACAAAAGCCAAAACCATCCAGACCCCCGTTCCGGAGTCAGAAACAGAGCCAAAAGCATCCAGACCCCCATTCCGGCAGCCGGAACAGAGCCAAAGGTGTCCAGACCCCCGTTCCGGCAGCCGGAATAGAGCCAAAGGGGTCCAGGACCACGTTCCGGCGGCCAGAACAGAGCCAAAAGCATCCGACCCCCATCCGTGGCCAGAAACGAGCCAAAAGCATCCAGACCCTGTTCCGCGGCGAACAGAGCCAAAAAAGCATCCAGACCCCCATTCCGGAGCGCCGGAACAGAGCCACAAGGGGTCCAGACCCCCGTTCGGCGGCCGGAAACAGAGCCAAAAGCATCCAGACCCCCCATTCCGGCAGCCAGAACAGAGCCAAAGGGGTCCAGACTCCCATTCGGTGGCCAGCAGAAACCGAGGCCAAAAAGCAATCCAGACCCCTGTTTCCGGCGACAGAACAGAGCCAAAAGCTTCCAGACCCCCGTTCCGGCAGCAAGAACAGAGCCAAAGGGTCCAGACCCCCATTCCGGCCGCAGAACAAAGCCAAACCATCCAGACCCCCGTTCGGCAGCCGGAACAGAGCCAAAGGGGTCCAGACCCCGTTCCGGCATCAGAACAGAGCAAAAGCATCCAGACCCCCATTCGGCAGTCGAACAGAGCAAAGGGGTCCGAGTCCCCGTTCCGGCGGCCAGAACAGAGCCAAAAGCATCCAGACCCCCGTTCCGGCAGCCAGAACAGAGCCAAAAGCATCCAGACCCCCGTTCGGCAGCCACAACAGTGCCAAAAGCATCCGGACCCTCGTTCCGGTGGCCAGACAGAGCCAAAAGTATCCAGACCCCTTTCCTGCGGCCAAAAACAGATCTAAAAAGGGTGTTAAAACCTTATTCCGGCATCTATAATAAATGTGGGTAATATTAATTTAATGTCTTACGATAGGTGGCGCTGTCATTTTCTGTTCCGTTCCGGCGACTTTTCCGGTTTTACCTAGTCCCCTGTATAACTAGTAGGTAAGGTGATTTCCAATGAGTCAACTGGATTGTATGTGTGTGGAGTTTTTGTTAGGGTGGAGGCTGTTTATAGTGTGTTAGTTCATGTCGCGTGGTAAATAGTTTAGTGGTTGTGTTGGCAACACAAGATGGCATGCAGGGGCACATGGAGTTGTATAGGTTGTGACATACAGTATTGCATGGGAGATTTGGGTGTGTGTGTGTTGTCTTGTGGTTTATGTGTTATATGGGTGTGGGTTTAGGAGGTGTGATATACCGTACTACATGGAGCTTGGATGTGTGTATGTTTTACACTAGAGTATTTGTGTGGCACATGTGTTATATGACGGAACATGATTGTGTATGTTTATTAAGGGATCTTATACTGTACTATGAATCACATCCTACCTCACATCATACACATATACTCCAAACATAAATATACGTATAAAACATGGTACACACCAAATCTCCCATTACCGTACTCAAACAGAAGTGACTAACAATCTGGTGCTAAAAAATAAACACACACAGACACAACAAAGATTCCTCCATGTGCCTCCTGCCATCAACCTGTCACTTCCTCGGCACATGGTGTGGCATATGGTGTGTGTATAGGTCTGTGACATTACAGTATTGCTGGGAGATTGGTGTGTGTGTTTGTGTGGTTATGGTGTTTTATGGGGTTATATGGTGTGGGGTTTAGGAGTGGTGATATACAGTACTACCATGGGAGCTTTGGATTGTGTATATGCTTTACACTAGAGTATTTGTGTGGCCATGGTGTATATGACGTGGGGGAAGGAGTGATATACGTACTGCATGGGAGCTTGGTGTGTGATGTTTGTCACTAGCATATTGTGACTGCGTGGCACATGGTGTTATAATGTGTGTGAGGGGGGTGTGTGATATACAGTATTGCATGTGGGCTTTGGGTGTGTGTGATTGTTTGGCACTAGAATTTGGACTGCGGAGGCACATAGTGTGTGTGATATACATTACTTCATGGGAGCTTTGGAGTGTCTGTATATGTTTTCTCACTAGCATATTGCCTTTGTGGCAAACGGTGTTTATAGCATGGGCTATGAGTGTGATAACAGTACGGCATGTGAGCTTTGTTGTGTGTTGTGCTTTGCACTGAAGTATTTTAATATGTGACATGGTATTGTGTATAGGTTATTAAAGGGTATGTCCACCCTTAAAACAAAATTTTGTTATATGATTCCCCTGTCCCCCAGCCCCAACCGTCCCATTTTATTTTTAGAAAGTGCCCCAAACTCTACTTACCTCGCCCTCTTTCCCCGCTGCCACTGCCGGCCTCTGCTTGCGAGAAAAGCAAGCAGAGGGGCGGGGACCGGCAGTCGCGTCTGTTGATTGGCTGAGCGGCAGCCAATCACGACGCTGCTGCCGGTCTTCTTGCAGCGGTAGGAAAGAGGGAAGGTAAGTAAAGTTTGGGGAGCTTTCTAAAAAAAAATTGGAGCGGTTGGGGCTGGGGGGACAGGGGGAATCCTATATTTAAAAGTTTTACACTAGGGGGAGGAGAGGAGGGGGGAGAAGGGCTGCAGTACGATGCCAAACTTCTCCCGGGGCCAGGTAGGAGGCAGAGTCCAATAGTGGCTCTGCTATCCTCCTGGTGGGCAGTTTTTGGACTTTGGGGGGGACTACAGGAGAACCTTATGGAGCTGGGCTGTGAGGTAAGGATTAAACTACACTACATGATGGGGCCAGTAGATGGGGGATTATAGTTTGGGGTGGACTGCCCTTTAAGGGATTGTGTCATATGGTATCCTGCAACCTTCCCGTGCTCCTGCCACCATATCTGTGCCTCATGCAACCTTCCATGTGCCTCCTGCCAATTTCCCTTGGTCCTTCATACACCCCTCCTTGTCCCTCCTGCAACCTTTCTGCGCCTCCTGCCACCATACCTGTGCCTCATGCAACCTTCCATGTGCCTCCTGCCATCATCCCTTGTCCCTTCTGACACATCCCTGTCCCTCCTGCCCTCTTCCCTGTGCATCCTGCAACCTTCATGTCTTCCTGCCACTCCTGTCCCCTTCTTACACCTTCCCTGTCCCTCCTGCAACCTCCCTGTGACTCCTGCCACCTACCTGTGCCTCCTGCAAACCTTCCATATCCCTTCTACACCTTCCTGACCCTCCTGAAACCTTCCCTGTCCTCCCCGCCTCTTCCTGTGCATCCTGCAACCTTCCATATCCCTCCTGCCACTTTTCCGTCCCTTCTTACACCTTCCCTTACCTCCTGCCTATTCCCTGGCCCCTGCACCAACCTGTGCCTCCTGCAACCTTCCATGTGCCTCCTGCCATGATCCTTGTCACTTCTGCACCTCCCCTGTGCTCTGCCCTTTCCCTGTGCATATTGCAACCTTTCCATTATCCAATTTAGTTGCCCTTCTCCAACTTTCCAAGTTGTTCCTTTTATATAAGTAATTCCAAAATACACTGTATATCTCAAAGGAGGCCTTATCTGTGCTTTATAAAGAGGGAGAATAATATTTTTCTTTATTGAATCTATACCCCTCTTTATCTAGGGCTGATCTTTAATACTGTAAGCTTGCATGGTTGAGAATGTCATCTTGTTATATTATTTAAATTTGCACATAGCTTTTTGAAATCATTATATTCTTGAAATAATAAGGCAATTAGATGGTTTTCTCCCTTATTTTATACAATTCGGAATATTTCATTGAGCCATCATTGGAAAATTGCCATTAAGTGCTAGCAGTTAACATACATGTAGCTGATACTCCATGCCATGAGTATCTAAATATAAATATTTAAGGTTCCAACCTACTACGTTATATTTAGCAAGCTCTATGTTTGAAGGGTTTCAGTCCTACAACTCTTTTAAACTGAGAATGTCTCTAGCATTCAGATAAACTGTGGAAAACACATGGATGAGTGGTACAAATAAAAATTGATCATAAACAGTGAGCTGCTCAGGGCTGATTTTTCATTCAGTAAGCTTTCATAATTGATCATTTCACCTTGTTATTTCTTTTAAATTTGCGTGTAGCTTGTGGCTTAGTCGTGGAATATTAGCACATTCAAGTTACCTTAAAGGTCCATTTTACCAGGGCAAAGCTGAATAATAAGCATAATCTAAATGGAGATGCCGGGGATGGAACCCGGGACCTCATACATGCAAAGCATGCGCTCTACCACTGAGCTACATCCCCCTGATTTTTGCAATCACTGCGGAATCATATCTCTCAGCAAGCATCACTTCTCAAGTATATATAGCCCTAACTTGTCCAATCAGTCTGCAAAGTCAAGCCCCCCCCATTCCAATCATTCATTTTGATTCCCTTTTCACAACTATTTCCCTTTCCAAGTGGTCCCTTTTCTATATGTGATTCCAAAATGCACTGCTTATTCTAAAGGAGGCTTTATCAAGTTAGCTTAACGGTCCATTTCACCAGGGCAAAGCTTTATAATAAGCATAATCTAAATGGAGATGCCGGCGATTGAACCCGGGACCTCATACATGCAAAGCATGCGCTCTACCACTGAGCTCAAAATGATTTAGGGGAATGGGGGAGCTTGACTATGCAGACTGATTAGACAAGTTAGGGCTATATATAAATGAGAAGTGGAGCTTGCAGAGGGATATGATCACGCAGTGATTGCAGAAATCATGGGGATGCCCTTTTCACAACTATTTCCCAGTCAAGATGTCCCCTTTTATATACGTGATTCCAAAGTGCACTGCTTATTCTGAAGGAGGCCTTATCTGCACTTTATAAAGAGGGAAAAAAATATTTTTCTCCCTTGGATCTTTACCCCTCTTTATATAGGGCTGATCATTCATACTATAAGCTTTCGTGCTTGAGAATTTCACCTTGTTATTGTTTAAATTTGCATATAGCTTTTGGGTTAGTCATGGAATGTTTGCACATTCAAGATGACTTAAAGGTCCATTTCACCAGGACAAGCCGTAATTATAATCATAATCTAATGGAGATGCCGGGGATTGAACCCGGGACCTCAATCATCGAAGCATGCGCTCTACCACTGAGCTACATCCCCAAGTATTTTGGACGCTTTGTTATAGAGGTAGCAGTCAGAAATTTAAACAAGTGATATATTTACATAGTGTGTGGATTGATTAAAGAAATATGTCATCTAGTCAACCTTTACAACCTGCACTTTAACCTAACTAACCGGTAATCCGGTGAGGAATTTCTCCAGTTGTTTTGTTATTTGGCTATATAAAATTCTAATATTTTAAGTGTACAGAAACCTCTCTTAACCTGCCTGTAAAAGTTTTTTTTCTCCAAATCTTAAAAGATATCTGCAAGACCTCTAAAATGTTCTATTATTGAGCAAAACAACAGAGAGTTGATTGTATGTGTCCATTTAAATATTTATAGAAAGTTATCATATCCCTGCGCAAGCGCCACTTCTCAAGTGTATACAGCCCTAACTTGTCCAATCTATCTGCATAGTCAACCCCTCTCCAGTTCCTTATTATTACAATTTAGTTGCCCTTCTCCAACTTTCCAAGTTGTTCCTTTTATATAAGTGATTCCAAAATACACTGTATATCTCAAAGGAGGCCTTATCTGTGCTTTATAAAGAGGGAGAATAATATTTTTCTTTATTGAATCTATACCCCTCTTTATCTAGGGCTGATCTTTAATACTGTAAGCTTGCATGGTTGAGAATGTCATCTTGTTATATTATTTAAATTTGCACATAGCTTTTTGAAATCATTTTTTTCTTGAAATAATAAGGCAATTAGATGGTTTTCTCCCTTATTTTTACAATTCGGAATATTTCATTGAGCCATCATTGGAAACTTGCCATTAAGTGCTAGCAGTTAACATACATGTAGCTGATTCTCCATGCCATGAGTATCTAAATATAAATATTTAAGGTTCCAACTACTACGTTATATTTAGCAAGTTCTATGTTTGAAGGGTTTCAGTCCTACAACTCTTTTAAACTGAGAATGTCTCTAGCACTCAGATAAACTGTGGAAAACACATGGATGAGTGGTACAAATAAAAATTGATCATAAACAGTGAGGCTGCTCAGGGCTGATTTTTCATTCAGTAAGCTTTCATAATTGATCATTTCACCTTGTTATTTCTTTTAAATTTGCGCGTAGCTTGTGGCTTAGTCATGGAATATTAGCACATTCAAGTTAGCTTAAAGGTCCATTTTACACAGGGCAAAGCTGAATAATAAGCATAATCTAAATGGAGATGCCGGGGATTGAACCCGGGACCTCATACATGCAAAGCATGCGCTCTACCACTGAGCTACATCCCCTTGTTTTTTGCAATCACTGCGGAATCATATCTCTCAGCAAGCATCACTTCTAAAGTATATATAGCCCTAACTTGTCCAATCAGTCTGCATAGTCAAGCCCCCCCCATTCCAATCATTCATTTTGATGCCCTTTTCACAACTATTTCCCTTTCCAAGTGGTCCCTTTTCTATACGTGATTCCAAAATGCACTGCTTATTCTAAAGGAGGCCTTCTTGCACTTTATAAACAGGGAGAATAATATTTTTCTCCTTGGATCTTTACCCACCTTTATATGGGGCTGATCCTTAATACTATAAGCTTTCATGGTTGAGAATTTCACCTTGTTATGTTTAAATTTGCACTTAGCTTTTGTCTTAGTCATGGAATATAGCACATTCAAGTTAGCTTAAAGGTCCATTTCACCAGGGCAAAGCTTTATAATAAGCATAATCTAAATGGAGACCCGGAATTGAACCCGGTACCTCATACAAGCAAAGCATGCGCTTACCACTGAGCTACATCCCCGTGATTTCTGCAACACTGCGTGATCATATCCCTCTGCAAGCTCCACTTCTCATTTATATATAGCCCTAACTTGTCTAATCAGTCTGCATAGTCAAGCTCCCCCATTCCACTAAATCATTTTGATGCCCTTTTCACAACTATTTCCCATTCCAAGTTGTCCCTTTTATATACGTGATTCCAAAGTGCACCGCTTATTCTGAAGGAGGCCTTATCTGCACTTTATAAAGAGGGAAAATAATATTTTTCTCCTTGGATCTTTACCCCTCTTTAATAGGGATGTCATTCATACTATAAGCTTTCGTGGTGAGAATTTCACCTTGTTATTGTTTAAATTTGCATATAGCTTTTGGGTTAGTCATGGAATGTTTGCACATTCAAGTTGACTTAAAGGTCCATTTCACAGGCAAAGCTGTATAATAAGCATAATCTAAATGGAGATGCAGGGATTGAACCCGGGACCTCATACATGCAAAGCATGCGTCTTACCACTGAGCTACATCCCCGTGATTTCTGCAATCACTGCTGATCATATCCTCTGCAAGCACCACTTCTCATTTATATATAGCCCTAACTTGTCTAATCAGTCTGCATAGTCAAGTCCCCCCATTCCAATTCATTTTGATGCCCTTTTCACAACTATTTCCCTTCCAAGTGGTCCCTTATTATGTGATTCCCAAATGCACTGCTTATTCTAAAGGAGGCCTTATCTGCACTTTATAAAGAGGGAAAATAATATTTTTCTCCCTTGGATCTTTACCCCTCTTATATAGGGCTGACCATTCATACTATAAGCTTTCATGGTTGAGAATTTCACCTTGTTATTTTTAAATTTGCATATAGCTTTTGGCTTAGTCATGGAATATTAGCACATTCAAGTTAGCTTAAAGGTCCATTTCACCAGGGCAAAGCTTTATAATAAGCATAATCTAAATGGAGATGGGGATTGAACCGGGACCTCATACATGCAAAGCATGCGCTCTACCACTGAGCTACATCCCCATGATTTCGCAATCACTGCGTGGATCATATCCCTTGCAAGCACCATTCTCATTTATATATAGCCCTAACTTGTCTAATCAGTCTGCATAGTCAAGCCCCCCCCATTCCATAATTTATTTTGATGCCCTTTTCACAACTATTTCCCTCCAAGTTTCTTTTATATACGTGATTCCAAAGTGCACTGCTTATTCTGAAGGAGGCCTTATCTGCACTTTATAAAAGGGAAAATAATATTTTCTCCCTTGGATCTTTACCCCTCTTTATATAGGGCTGATCATTCATACTATAAGCTTCGTGGTTGAGAATTTCACCTTGTTATTGTTTAAATTTGCATATAGCTTTTGGGTTAGTCATGGAATGTTTGCACATTCAAGTTGACTTAAAGGTCCATTTCACCAGGACAAAGCTGTATAATAAGCATAATCTAAATGGAGATGCCGGGGATTGAACCCGAGGACCTCATACATGCGAAGCATGCGCTCTACCACTGAGCTACATCCCAAGTATTTTGGACGCGGTTTGTTATAAGAGGTAGCAGTCAGAAATATAAACATAGTGATATATTTACATAGTGTTGGAGATTGATTAAAGAAATATGTCAATCTAGTCAACCTTTCAACCTGCACATGTAACCTAACTAACCGGTAATCCGGTGAGGAATTTCTCCAAGTTGTTTTGTTATTTGGCTAATATAAAATTCTAAAATATTTTAAGTGTACAGAAACCTCTCTAACCTGCCTGTAAAAGTTTTTTTTTCTCCAAATCTTAAAAGATATCTGCAAGACCTCTAAAATGTTCTATTATTGAGCAAAACAACAGAGAGTTGATTGTATGGTCCTTTAAATATTTATAGAAAGTTATCATATCCCTGCGCAAGCGCCACTTCTCAAGTGTATACAGCCCTAACTTGTCCAATCTGTCTGCATAGTCAAGCCCCTCCATTTCCCTTATTAATTTAGTTGCCCTTCTCCAACTTTCCAAGTTGTTCCTTTTATAAGTGATTCCAAAATACACTGTATATCTCAAAGGAGGCCTTATCTGTGCTTTATAAAGAGAGGAGAATAATATTTTTCTTTTTGAATCTATACCCCTCTTATCTAGGGCTGATCTTTAATACTGTAAGCTTGCATGGTTGAGAATGTCATCTTGTTATATTATTTTAAATTTGCACATAGCTTTTGATGAATATTTTTTCTTGAAATAATAAGGCAATTAGATGGTTCTTCCCTTTTTATACAATTCGGAATATTTCATTGAGCCATCATTGGAAAATTGCCATTAAGTGCTAGCAGTTAACATACATGTAGCTGATACTCCATGCCATGAGTATCTAAATATAAATATTTAAGGTTCCAACCTACTACGTTATATTTAGCAAGTTCTATGTTTGAAGGGTTTCAGTCCTACAACTCTTTTAAACTGAGAATGTCTCTAGCACTCAGGTAAAATGGAAAACACATGGATGAGTGGTACAAATAAAAATTGATCATAAACAGTGAGCTGTCAGGGCTGATTTTTCATTCAGTAAGCTTTCATAATTGATCATTTCACCTTGTTATTTCTTTAAATTTGCGCGTAGCTTGTGGCTTAGTCGATGGAATATTAGCACATTCAAGTTAGCTTAAAGGTCCATTTTACCAGGGCAAAGCTGAATAATAAGCATAATCTAAATGGAGATGCCGGGGATTGAACCCGGGACCTCATACATGCAAAGCATGCGCTCTACCACTGAGCTACATCCCCTGATTTTTGCAATCACTGCGGAATCATATCTCTCAGCAAGCATCACTTCTAAGTATATAAGCCCTAACTGTCCAATCAGTCTGCAAAGTCAAGCCCCCCCCATTCAATCATTCATTTGATGCCTTTTCACAACTATTTCCCTTTCCAAGGGTCCCTTTCTATACGTGATTCCAAAATGCACTGCTTATTCTAAAGGACCTACTGCACTTAACAGGGGAAATCTCCCTTGATCTTTACCCATATATATGTGACTTAACTAAGAGCAGGTTGAGAATTTCACCGTTTTTTAAATGCCTTTAGTTGTCTAGCATGATATTAGACATCAAGTTGCAAAGGTCCATTTCACCAAGGGCAAAAGCTTTATATAGCATAATCTAAATGGAGATGCCCGGGGTGAACCGGACCTCATACATGCAAAGCATGCGCTCTACCATGAGCTACATCCCCGTGATTTCTGCAACACGCGTGATCAATCCCTCTGCAAGCACCATCTCATTTATATAAGCCCTACTTGTCTAATCAGTCTGGCATAGTCAAGCCCCCCATTCCAATATAATCATTTTGATGCCCTTTTCACAACTATTCCCATTCCAAGTTGTCCCTTTTATATACGTGATTCCAAAGTGCACTGCTTATTCTGAAGGAGGCCTTATCTGACTTTATAAAGAGGGAAATAATATTTTCTCCCTTGGATCTTTACCCCTTTAAATAGGGGCTGATCATTCATACTATAAGCTTTCGTGGTTGAGAATTTCACCTTGTTATTGTTTAAATTTGCATATAGCTTTTGGGTTTGTCATGGAATGTTTGCACATTCAAGTTGACTTAAAGGTCCATTTCACCAGGTCAAAGCTGTATAATAAGCATAATCTAAATGGAGATGCCAGGGATTGAACCCGGGACCTCATACATGCAAAGCATGCGCTCTACCACTGAGCTACATCCCCGTGATTTCTGCAATCACTGCATGATCATATCCCTCTGCAAGCACCACTTCTCATTTATATATAGCCCTAACTTGTCTAATCAGTCTGCATAGTCAAGTCCCCCCATTCCAATCATTCATTTTGTTGCCCTTTTCACAACTATTTCCCTTTCCAAGTGGTCCCTTTTATATATGTGATTCCAAAATGCACTGCTTATTCTAAAGGAGGCCTTATCTGCACTTTATAAAGAGGGAAAATAATATTTTTCTCCCTTGGATCTTTACCCCTCTTTATATAGGGCTGACCATTCATACTATAAGCTTTCATGGTTGAGAATTTCACCTTGTTATTTTTTAAATTTGCATATAGCTTTTGGCTTAGTCATGGAATATTAGCACATTCAAGTTAGCTTAAAGGTCCATTTCACCAGGGCAAAGCTTTATAATAAGCATAATCTAAATGGAGATGCTGGGGATTGAACCCGGGACCTCATACATGCAAAGCATGCGCTCTACCACTGAGCTACATCCCCATGATTTCAGCAATCACTGCGTGATCATATCCCTCTGCAAGCACCACTTCTCATTTATATATAGCCCTAACTTGTCTAATCAGTCTGCATAGTCAAGCCCCCCCATTCCACTAATTTATTTTGATGCCCTTTTCACAACTATTTCCCATTCCAAGTTTTCCCTTTTATATACGTGATTCCAAAGTGCACTGCTTATTCTGAAGGAGGCCTTATCTGCACTTTATAAAAGGGAAAATAATATTTTTCTCCCTTGGATCTTTACCCCTCTTTATATAGGGCTGATCATTCATACTATAAGCTTTCGTGGTTGAGAATTTCACCTTGTTATTTTTTAAATTTGCATATAGCTTTTCGGTTAGTCATGGAATGTTTGCACATTCAAGTTGACTTAAAGGTCCATTTCACCAGGACAAAGCTGTATAATAAGCATAATCTAAATGGAGACGCCGGGGATTGAACCCGAGACCTCATACATGCGAAGCATGCGCTCTACCACTGAGCTACATTTCCAAAGATTTTGGAAACGGTTTGTTATAAGAGGTAGCAGTCAGAAATATAAACATAGTGATATATTTACATAGTGTTGGAGATTGATTAAAGAAATATGTCAATCTAGTCAACCTTTGCAACCTGCACATTTGACCTAACTAACCGGTAATCCGGTGAGGAATTTCTCCAAGTTGTTTTGTTATTTGGCTAATATAAAATTCTAAAATATTTTAAGTGTACAGAAACCTCTCTTAACCTGCCTGTAAAAGTGTTTTTTTTTCTCCAAATCTTAAAAGATATCTGCAAGACCTCTAAAATGTTCTATTATTGAGCAAAACAACAGAAGGTTGAGTATGGTCCTTTAAATATTTATAGAAAGTTATCATATCCCTGCGCAGCGCCACTTCTCAAGTGTATACAGCCCTAACTTGTCCAATCTGTCTGCATAGTCAAGCCCCTCCATTTCCCTTATTAATTTAGTTGCCCTTCTCCAACTTTCCAAGTTGTTCCTTTTATATAAGTGATTCCAAAATACACTGTATATCTCAAAGGAGGCCTTATCTGTGCTTTATAAAGAGGGAGAATAATATTTTTCTTTATTGAATCTATACCCCTCTATATATAGGGCTGATCTTTAATACTGTAAGCTTGCATGGTTGAGAATGTCATCTTGTTATATTATTGAAATTTGCACATAGCTTTTTGAAATCATTTTTTTCTTGAAATAATAAGGCAATTAGATGGTTTTCTCCCTTATTTTATACAATTCGGAATATTTCATTGAGCCATCATTGGAAACTTGCCATTAAGTGCTAGCAGTTAACATACATGTAGCTGATTCTCCATGCCATGAGTATCTATATATAAATATTTAAGGTTCCAACCTACTACGTTATATTTAGCAAGTTATAAGTTTGAAGGGTTTCAGTCCTACAACTCTTTTAAATGTAAAAAATTCAGTTTATACTCGAGTATATATGGTATGTCTTTGACAATAGCAAAGAAACTAAAGAGAGTGGAAGGTGGGTGGAGATATTCCAAAAATAAACCAACCAGGTCATAGGCAACCCATCAGAGAAGACCCTACTAAACCCATCTTTAACCAGACCTACCAATGTGATTGTTTGGGTTTAATTAATAATCAATAATCTTCCTGAATTGTAGAAAGTGGTATTATAGGTAAGAAATGATATGCTGATTATGATATGATTTTGAATCC
The DNA here is from genome assembly GCA_019447015.1 of Hymenochirus boettgeri. NCBI lineage: Eukaryota > Metazoa > Chordata > Amphibia > Anura > Pipidae > Hymenochirus > Hymenochirus boettgeri. The sequence continues at coordinate 45,234 of JAACNH010001307.1, forward strand.
ATTTTGAAACATAAAGTCATAGTTTAAAATTTTTTATATTTTACACAAAATGCTTGGCACACAGAAATGGGCAATGTTCTTGGCATACAGAAATGGGCAATAATATGCTTGGTACAGAAATGGGCAATAATATGCTTGGCACAGAAATGGGCAATATGTTTGGCACAGAAATGGGCAATATGCTTGGCACAGAGAAATGTGCAATATCATAATGCCCATTTCTCTGTGCCAAGCATATTGCCCATTTCTCTGTGCCAAGCATATTGCCAATATGCTTGGCACAGAGAAATCGGAAATATGCTTGGCACAGAGAAATGGGCAATATGCTTGGCACAGAGAAACGGCACACACACAGTATACATAACTTAGTTACTTACAGTTACAGTTTGCCTGCAGACAGTGCTAACTGAGGAAAGTCTCTAGACATCCTAGGAAGCTCTGGGGCAGGAGGGGGCGGAGCTCTGTGTTCTGATTCCCTCTGTCCCAGGCTCAGTGCAGTAAAGTTTTTGTTGGGAGAAAAAACAGAACTTCTGGTTTTTGAAAAACTTTATTTGCACTCACACAGCCTGGCCAGCCAGATACAATCCAGCAGCTTAGGAGGGGCGCCGAGACATGGGTAATGTTGGGAGCTAGCTATGGGAGGAGCTACTGACACCAGCGCACCCACAACCCCCACCAACACCCCCAGAAATATTTAAAGGTACACAAGTTTTTTTTTGGCCAGATTTCACTTGGGAAGGCTAAGCCTTCCTAAGCCTTATGCAAAATCCGCCTATGACTATCACCTTTAATGATAAAACTTTTTCCTCCCAGGCCTTTGTCGATTCCGGTGTGGCTGGAAACTTCATTGACTCTACCTATGCAGCACAATTGGGGCTTCCTCTCCTTCACTTGCAGCAACCTCTTCGAGTTCTGGCTATCGACAATAACCCCTTGGCTTCTGAATTCATCTCCAAATCTACATACGAAGTCCTATTCCGCATTGGCATATTTCACCAAGAACGTTTGTCTTTTCTTGTCATCCAAAGTCCTTCCGCTCCCCTGATTCTCGGACTTCCATGGCTCAGATTACACAACCCTGTTATAGATTGGTCTAACAATGAACTTAAGTCTTGGAGTCCTTTCTGTTTTAAAGATTGCCTTTCTACTCTTCCAACTCATTGTACTACCATTATCTGTGAAAATAAATCTGAGAAAAATCTCCCTGAATGTTATCTTGATTTCTCTGATGTGTTTTGTAAAAAGCGAGCTGAGAAGCTACCACCGCACCGATCCTACGATTGCCCCATCGATCTTCTCTCAGGTATGCCTCCTTGGGGACGCAAATACCCATTGTCCCCCTCTGAAACTCTAGCCATGAAAGAGTACATTACTGAACCTTCCACTTCCCCTGCTGGAGCTGGTTTCTTTTTTTTTGAAAAAAAAGACAGGGGTCTACGACCCTGCATCGACTACCGTGGTTTAAATAAAATCACAGTAAAAAAATCAGTATTCTCTTCCTCTCATCTCTGAATTGTTTGACCAGATAAAAGGGGCAAAGATATTTATTTAATCTGATCCGTATGCGCAAAGGTGATGAGTGGAAAACAGCCTTTAACACTAGGGACAGTCACTACTAGTATCTCGTAATGCCCTTTGGCCTTTGTAATGCTCCAGCGGTGTTCCAAGAGTTTGTGAATGACATTTTCTGGGATATGTTGGGGATCTCTGTAGTCGTATATCTGGATGACATTTTAATCTTTTCTCAAGATCTGTCCTCACACCGCCTCCACGTTAAACAGGTGTTACTACATCTGAGAGAGAAAAGCCTATATGCCAAACTGGAAAAGTGTATTGTTGAGTGTTCTCAAGTATCCTTTCTGGGCTACATTGTGTCTGCGCAAGGTTTCCAGATGGATCCTGTTAAAGTTTCGGCCATCCAAGATTGGTCTCTTCCTATGGGAACCAAAACTGATCAAAGATTCATTGGTTTTGCCAATTATTACAGACAATTCATTCAAGGGTTCTCTTCTATAATTTCTCCGATATTAGCCCTCATCAGTAAAGGTGGTAGGCCTCATTCATGGACCCCTGCAGCCCTTGAAGCCTTCAAACGACTCAAGGAAGCCTTTGCTGACGCACCAGTTTTAATTCATCCAGCTCCTAGTCTTCCCTTCTACATCGAAGTTGACGCCTCGGACTTGGGTGCAGGAGCCATCCTTTCCCAAAGACAAGGCACTAAAAGGAAACTCCATCCCTGTGCTTACTTTTCTAAGAAGTTTCTACCCAATGAGCGGAACTATGATGTCAGGAATAGGGAACTTCTTGCCATCAAGCTGGCCCTCGAGGACTGGCGTCATCTATGAGAAGGCACCTCTGTACCTATCACCATCCTTACCGACCATAAGAACCTTGAATACATCCAGAATCTTAAAAGGTTAAGTCCTCGTTAAGCACGGTGGTCCTTATTCTTTTCCCGGTTCAACTTTATTATCACTTTTCAACCTGGTTCCAAAAACAAAAAGCTGACGCAAGAAAGAGCTTGGATTAAACATTCAGATTTGCATGCTCCTGGTCTAGTCAAAGCTTTTCACAGGAGTTTTCAAAGAAAACCTGGCCCATTGGGTCCTGTGGCCCCCCCAGGAGTTTTCAAAGAAAACCTGGCCCATTGGGTCCTGTGGCCCCCCCGTAAGGGGGGGGGTTTACTGTCACAAACTTACCTGCCACTCCGGTCCTGCGCCGCACTGCAATTCCGTCACAAACTTACCTGCCACTCCGGTCCTGCGCCGCACTGCAATTCCGGGTGAGCGGTGTCGTAGACATCATGAAGTCATGACGCCGACACGCCGGGCGAGCGGTGTCGTAGACATCATGAAGTCATGACGCCGACACGCCGGGCGGCGCGAGGATTCAAAAAATGGCGTCCTCCTGGACCCGGTGCCTGATTGAAGCGTTAGCTACCTCCCCGGCTCCTTCTACTTACCTGCCCTAGTTCCTGTTACTCTCCAGCTTTAGACTCAATTAAAGGGCAACTGGTGAACTTACAACTTACAATGAATGGGCTTAAAATTACCTCAGCCATGAGCCCAGTGTAAAAGGTGCTTGCTTGATAGTAGGAAACTGATCCAGAGTGCAGTGGCATAACTACTGCCCTGCCACCCCCGCGACCGTGGGGGGCCAGGCACAAGCCCAAGATCTCTTCCTCCATCAGCTGTTTAAAATGGCTGATCGCGGAAGGGAAGATCGGGTCAGGGGCCTGGCCTCCAATCCTACTGGGGGGCCCGGGCCCCTGCAGATACGCCCCTAACAGAGTGCAGTGAATTTGGAGATGCTGGTTAAGTCTCCAGGTCATTTCCTCATCAGCAACAGTTATTCCCCTGGGTCGTCACATGCGCAGATCCTCCTCCCCAGGATCACAACCAGGAAGCCCTTCGTGCTTAAACCAAAATGGAACTTTTTTTGGCAAATCAAAAAACTAACACTCTGCACATCACTCAGAACACACATCCCCACTGTCAAATATTGGTGGTTGTGCAAGCATCATGCTCTGGGTGCTTCCTCTTAGCAGGGACATGTTCTGGCAGTAATGTACAAAATACTTTTTGGCAAAACCACTGTCAATACAAATTAAGAATAATTTTTAACATTTTATCAAATTAAAATAAATGTTTTAAAACAACATTGGTGTCTGGAGTTTTCCTGTCCCTCTTCCTCCTTTTAGATTTTCCTATTGTATAGTGGGATGGGAAAGGGGATATTTCAGCCTGGTTATGGACTTTAATATGTGTCCAGGGTCTCATGGAGTAAGATAACATTTCTATTCAAACATTCTGTAAAGGTCTTTGGGCCGTATCAATAAACGAGCTCTGCTAACTTAGGATCACGGAGTAATATCTCTACGTAATCGCAAGGGGCGTGATGTACATTAACGTTGTGGTACCTTGTTAAATGCGCGTTCTGCACTTTATTAAATACGTCCCTTGCACCTAGATAGGTTAAATGGTAACTGGGCTAATACAGTATAAAATGGTAAACGTATACCTTCTATCAAAGGCCTGGCTGATGAATTGTTTTGTAACATTAAAAACTGTTTACAGAAAAAAACCCACATTGCCTGTCATTTTAAACCAAACGTTGTAGTATATCACCTTTCTAACATATGGGGATTCCAGCTGTATGTTTATTTCTGAAACATGAAGTAATAGACACTGAGCACACAGTTTTAGCCATAAATAAGCGCACGGCACCTTTACAACTCTGTTCACTTATGAGGTTTTTTAGATGCTGGGAGCACACATCTTTTCGGCCTGTATCACAAAGCAGTCGATATGGCCTAGAAATCCTTTGCAAACAATTGAGGTTTTTTTTGGAGTTTTTGTAGGGTAACCAACTTAAATCTTTAGGTATACAGGTGGCGATCTGATTGAACTTAGACGGTGACTGAGCTCCCCAGCAATATAATGGGGGCCCCTCTGATGACTACAAGAAGAGTTGCCACGCGTACCTGGGCCCCCATGGGCTTATTGTTTTATACTGTCTATAGAATTGATAGTTCTTCTTTGCATAAAAGTGTAAATGCTATAGCAGTACCAGACTGTGATATGCGACTGTTGGTAGAACTATGCCAGCATGCTGTAAGGCCTGCGGTTGATCCATTACAGGCGGAGTTGTGAGTTTAAAAATTATCGGTTTCTTTTCAAAGCCGTTAGGAGCTGATGTTGGAAATTTTATTCAATAGGCACTTGTCCAGGCTTACCCGATAGATTTAATCCGATGGTTTTCATTAACCGGGATAAGTGCTAGTCATTATACAGATAAATAAATGTAGTAATACATGTTTAAGGTAAGAATACAAACGACATATATATTATATATATATATATATAATATAAATTGGGGGTGTCCCTTGAAAATTAGGAAAGGAGATCCTGTCCCAAAAAGAGCTTCAATCAAAGTGCCATATGTTTGAATCAGCTACACATCTAACAGCCCATTGGACCAAGAGGAACAGATTACACATTAGGACATCAAAGTCTGGTAGTTTCTAAAACATCTGGAGTACCAAGGTTCCATACACCAGTATTGTGGCAGTTGTTCAGGCTTCCAGGACCTGGATCTTTCTACTTAGGCCGGGTTCAGTCACCTGGAAGGAAATCAGTCAGTGGAAGTTGTGGAACCAATCAAAATGCTCCCATAGTGCACAGCACTATTCATCCTTGCTGCCTATTGGCCTCTTGAAGCTCCTCTCGTGTCCGCAGGTGACAGTCCACAAGCAGCAGCCAATAGGGAGGGAGGGAGCTGGTGTGCCACAGTGGCCCGTTAGGTATGCAAAAAAAGAGAACATGCTGAGCGCTGTACCAAAGTGGGTGAATCTTCCTCAGCATCTATTTGCCTTCCATGAAAATATTAGGGAGAAACCGTAGATTAAAATAACATGAGGGATATTCTTTAAAAAACTATGGACACTTACACACAATATAAAAAATATACAGTGACCTAAAAACCGTAAAAAGTGCACGGACTTTTGTATAATCAAATGAATATAAGCGCGACGAGAGAAAACTCATAATGTGAAAGGCAGGACCTAAGTCCTCTTACCCCTACCCTGTTCCACGCGTTACTACAACTCCAGAGGTTCAGTGTCCTACGCCTAACATGATCGATGTCCTCCAGTCCTCCGATGGCCCCGGGGGTATCGTAAGAAAAAAAAAAAAAAAACAAAAAGGGGGGAACAGCGTCTCTAAAAAAAGGGGGAAGAGACACGAAATAACACTGTGATGAGAGCAGGTCGGGACGCGAAGGGGGATATACGCGCAAAACCATCGAGTCCGACAAAAAAAGTTGGGACATAGCAACGAAGCGCAATAAATCTGCCTGGTGGCAGCATGAGTCATGATGTGGGTAGACTGAAGTTAGCTTTCCAAAAAGCACCGAGAGGGAAAAAACCATGAAAGTGTGCACTAAGGTAACCCTGGTGTGTGTTTTGGCTAGGTTGGGACGGGTTGGTCTCAGCGGGAGGATGGCGCAAGACCCAGGGACGGACTGGGGGCGCCGGGTAGCGAAAAAAATAAAGGGGAAGAGTTTAAAACGATGTAGTAAAAGAAGTATCGCACACAAGCAACTTGAACTACGGCAGCAGCTCCCCTGGTCAGAGGTCGCAAGGGGGGGTAAAGAAAGCATCACACATCTAGGGGGTAGGGGCATGTGAGTGGAAGCGTAAGAATCAAAGTGGCAAGACGAGGTCCATCTTTACGAACAACAAGCGAGACCGGACTTGGTGGGCGTTCAGAGCGTGGGCCAGCTACAGCGGGAGACATTGTAGGGGGAGCTGTGTCTCCACTAGAGAGGAGTCACTAAAACGGTCCAAACTGGGTGGGGGGGCTTGGTACCTGTAAGGGAGAAGCACGGGCGACAATCGTTATGAGATGACAGCGAGGGTGTGGGGTATGGAAGGTATGAGCTTTGGTGCAGGGGTCTCGAGTAGGTTGGGAGGGGGGAATGGTCAATGGGGGCGGCCCGAGCAAGCGGGATGGGGGATCTGGCGGGGGGGGGGGAGGCACAGTTCTCTGCATAACAGGGCGGGGGGGAGAGCGTGGCAATGTTGGACGGTAGAAAAAGACTCTTACACAAATTAATTCTAAAAAACTTTTTCTAAATCATACAGTGCCACGAGACCTGTTGCATATATCATGTTAGTAATTAAAATTAGCTAACGCGTTTTCTTCCAATGTAGACTTCATCCTTATTTATAATGTCGTGCCCAAATGTTTGTAATGAGGCTAAACAAATGTCATGGGGCGCTCAGCAATCTCCGGCCTAAGACGGCACACTTATTACGACTTTGCTTGATTATTTATCTAATTAGTATTGTAGTGCTCGAGAGCTCAGATCCTGTGAGGAGTGTGAGGTCGCCGGGGGGAGAACGATGAACGGAGGCAATGGGCGAGGGGTGGATCAGGGGGCTACTAGGAATCGCTGGAGAAGCAAGGTTGTATCTACCTGTGTTGAAAGGGGGGGGAGCCTATGAAGTTGGGGGGGGGGGTCGCGTGCTGTGAAATATTGACAGATGAGAGAGCATGAATGGGGGCCCGTTTCCTGTCCAAGCCCGTCACGCACAAATAATACTCAGATTGGGCAGCTTATACAATTATGCCGGTGCAACGTTGTACAATTTCCAAGCTGAAATATCAGCCAGCGTGAAAAAAAAAAGGTGGTAACTAATTGCATCTCTTGTAGTATAAAGCGAATGGACTCTGGGAAAGATAGAGGGGAACAGGGGAAAAAAAAGATGATGTGGGTCAAGGTTAAAGACAAGCGAGAGGTAAAGAAAGGAGTTTCCAATGCAACATAATCGGTATCATCCCGTTTCTTGGAGGGCGGGGGAGGGGGGGGCTCGCGGCGAATGTGTAAACAAACTGAGCATTAAGGGGGAACGAGGGAAAGGGTTTTTGCAAAAATGCGAGCTGAATCAGCTACGTACTTGTGGCCAAAAGGGGGAGACGGACAGGACGGGGTGGGGGGGGGGGGGAAGAGGTGTGGGAAGAGAAGCAGGGGCTTGTGTTGGCTCATGGGAGGAGTTTTGGCAATAAACCGGAGCGGCGTCTACTTCGCTTGTCAGAAAAAAGGTAACTGAAAAAAAAAGATTGATTAAGAGCATAAGCCCACATCTAGAGCTATTTTCCACATGCGGATCTATTGCGGCGATTAAAACGGCCTTGATAAGGATAAGAGCCGAACTGTGCTTCTTACCTTCCGGATGGGCCGCGCGGCGCAAATAATCTCAGCAAGCGCTTGGCTGCATCGATAGATCCTCAGAGAGAAGTAATGCGCCTCTGTGAGCGGAACCCGTGGGGGGTTGGTGTGAATGCAAACAATGTAGCTTTGGGTTTTTTTCCCAGGGTCCAGAGAAGGGAGGGAGGATCGCATTGTTAATAAAAACTTTTTTCGCAAATTGGGGGGCAAGCTGCAATAAGACGTGTGCTGGTTCCCCCCGAATTGCCAGCATTCGTTACAAATCCGTCATAATCGTGCCCGCGCTTAATCAAGAGCAGTTTTTCCTAGGCTTTGGTTAACGTAAGGGTTAATCGTGTTTTGAACTACAGAACCATCCCCCTTTACTGTGGGGGAGAGGCCCTGTCGCCTAAAGGCTTGACTTCGCATTCATGTTCATGCTACTGTAAGTCTTTTCAACTTTTCTGCTGATTCCAGATTCAAGGCACCACCTTCACGTCCTCTGTCACTGTCACTGTTTTTTGTTTGGGGCTGTGTCCGAACTTACCTGCTGCTGCCGGCTCCCGCACGCCGCTCTGCACTTCCGGGTGGGCGGCGTCGTAAGAAGCGTCATGACTCACGAATGCTGAAAACGCCAGGGGGGGTACGACGGTATTACAAAAACGGCGTTCCCGTAACCGTCGATTTGGCCTGATTGTAGCGGTAATAAGCTAAGGACACCCGAAGGCGTCCTGTCTTCTTCCGTTTGGCCCTAGTTCCTTTTACTCTCCAGCTTTAGACTTAATCCCTTACCTGTGGCCCCTGCATCTGAGATTTACCTTTGCCAGCTCCATCATTAAGGGACTTACCCGGGGAAAACATTGCCAGCTCCATCATCAAGACACCTTGTGCCATCGTCATCATGCAAGAGACACCGCCAGAAGCACTGCATCATCAGAAATACTTTATGCTTGCAGCTCAGACAATCCACTCTGAGCTTATTACCAATGCAGCTGCCCCTCATCTATAGACTTACCTTGCTATGCAGAGGTTATCCATACTCACCATGAACCTTTGCATTTACTCGTTTTTCTGCCTTGAGCCTGTTCCCATATCCCATGGGCTGCTTCTCTCGCAGCACCTTTGCCATGCCTCCGCTCAGCAGGCCAGAAACACAGTAGGAGTCACCGGCCCGTTCTTCATCCCAACCTCCCATTCCGAGGCGGGACGCTCTCCGAAAGCTTTCCGGGGGGTTGGTGGAAGTACGGCCGGGGGTATCATTGCGCCAGCATCTCGACGAGACGTCTCCATGCGGCGCCGGCAACTCTAGGATTTGTCTCCCCCCCCGCCCGGCACGACGCGGCAACACTCATCGTCTGCTGTTATTCCACAGACAATCAGGCCCTGGAACGGCCTATGGGCTATGGCAAGAGGTTGAGTAAACACAGTTGTCCCAAACTCATGGACTTTTTGAACACCGCATGGTCAGTTTGGCCTCAACTTCATGGATACCCTCGCTGGTCCCAGCTACCGATCCCAGCCCTGCGCGCACGGGTACTGGCTCCGGTTTCTAACGCTCCCGACCGGGACGCCTTCACTGGGATGGTGATGCCTTCTGCAGGGGGGGGAGTATCCGCCGCGAGGACCCCTCCTCACTCTTGATGGTGGATGCTCAAGCCTTTTGTGCGTGGGATTAGTAATCAGTGCCCAAGTGCCAATTTTGAACTTCAACAACAAAATCTCATGTTGCATCGGAGCGTGCAAAGGGTGGTACAAAGTCATCGCCTTGTTGGAGGGCATGCTTTGGCCGGGCTTCTCCCCTAGGGGGAAGAAAGGTTTTGATGCCTCTAGTGATAATGTTACGTATTCTCCGGTATGTGTTCGTAAGGTCTTCGATGCTCCAGGAGAATCTCTGCTGCCTGCCTCCCGTTTGATGCAGCTATCCGCCACCGAAAAGGGTCCCGCTTCCATTGGACATAGACGATTGAATTCGTGGACCCGTGCCCACAGTAACGTTTCATTTGGGGGAACAGTAGCAGCTTGACAGCAACCAGCCTTTAATGGACAGGGATCAGGGAGATGATGGGGGGCTGGGTAGGCGTGAAGGAAGGAAGCGAGAAGGGGAGGGGGAGGGGGGGGGAACCTCAAGGAAATTAGTATCTTAGAGATGTACCCATCCCGTTGAAAGGACTTGATTACTCGTTGCATCCAGAGTGATGGCGGACCGAGCTGCGTGCTAACGGCAGGCAGAAAGGTCTACAGCTCGTTCCAACTTCCCTAAGACCTTCCTTGCTTTTCTGCACAGACCGTTCCTCAACCAATATCTCTCGTTTGAAGAGCCTATCAATTGGTGCACTAATCTGTCTCCTGAGGATGGACTGTTGTCTCTATTGTCTGGTAGGACCTTGTAAGACAATTGTCCCCAGAGTGCGGGAAACTCCATGACCTAGAAGTAAGGAGGAGACTCTTATAGTACTGTTTAAATCCTATGCCTTCATAACATTTGAAACCATTAAACTCTTCTCTACCAGCAAAAACTATCACACTTTTAATGATGCTAAACTTTGTCGATTCCGGGCGGCTGGAAAACTCATTGCTTACCTAGTCAGCACTGATTGGGCTTCCTCTCCTCTCACCTTGCAGCAAAGTCTTTGGGTTCTGGCTATTGACAATAACGGGCACTATTTGGATGTCACGAGCATCATTGCAATACAAAGTCGCGCGTACATGGAAAAGTGCGCTAGATTTCGCGTTGGGGAGTGCATATTTCAATTCACAAAGATACGCTTGTCTTTTGTCATCCAAAGTCCTGCCGCTCCGTCTGATCTCAGGACCCATGCTCAGATTACACCAACCCTGTTTATAGATTGGTCTACCATGAACTTAAGGTCTTGGAGTGCGTTCTGTTTTGAAAATTGCCTTTCTACTCTTCCTACTCATTAAAAGAACTCATTTCACTACCATTATCTGTGAAAATGATCTGAGAAAAATCTCCCCTGAATGTTATCCCACGAAAAAAGGCATTTTCTGATGTTTTGTAAAAAGTCGGAGCTGAGAAGTACCAACCCCGCCCTGATCCTACGATTGCACCAAGGATCTTCGTCTTCTCCCAGGTACTATGCTTCCTTGGGGACGCACATAACCCCATTGTCCCCCTGTGAAACTCGAGCCATTGTAAGAATGACATTTACTGAACATTGCTCAGGTTTCATACAACCTTCCACTTACTCCTGCGGGAGCTGTTTTCTTTTTGTTGAAAAAAAAAGACAGAGTTACGACCCCTGGCATAAGACTACCATGGTTTAAAATAAAATCACCGTCAAAAATCGGTTAGTCTCTTTCTCTCATCTCTGAAAACTGTTTTTGACACCAGATTAAAAGGGGAAGTAATTGGTGGACCAACAATGGATGACTGTTCGTTGGGCATACAATCTTGATCCGATACGCAAAGGTGATATGGAGGAAACAGCCTTTTAACACTAGGGACGGTCACTACGAGTATCTCCTAATGCCCCTTTGGCCTTTGTAATGCTCCACGGTGTTCCAAGAGTTTGTGAATGACATTTTCCAGGATATGTTGGGGGATCTCTGTAGTCGTATATTCGAGATTTTAGTCGTTTCTTCCAAGGAATCTGCCTCACACCGCCTATGTATAACAGGTGTACTACGTCTGCGAGAGAGAATGCCTATATGCCAAACTGGGAAAAGTGTCTTTTGAGTGTTCTCAAGTACCCTTCTGGGCTACATCGTGTACTGCGCAGGTTCTAGCAGATGGATCCTGTTTAAGTGTTCGGCATCCAAGATTGGTCTCTTGTCCTATGGGGAACCATCTATCAAATGTTCATTGGTTTTGCCATTATTACAGAAAACTTCTTCAAGGGTTTCGGGACTTCGTATAATTGTGCTCCAGGTCTGGGATTGGATGGCCCTCCTAGATAAAGGTGGTAAAGACTCCATTCCATGAAGCCCGCTGCAAAGGCCCTTGAAGCCCTTCAAAGACTCAAGGAAGCATTGCTGATTGCACCAAGTTTAGTTCTCAAGATCCTAGTATTCCTTCTACATGAAGTTGACGCCCTCGGCTGGGTGCAGGAGCCATCCTTTCCAAAGAACAAGGCACTCAAAAGAGAAGTTCCAGTCCCGTGCTTTTACTGTCTTAGAAAGTGTTAGGCCCATGAGCGGCAACTATGGATGTCGGGAATAGGGAAACTTCTTGCCATCAGTTGGCCCGAGATGGGCTCATCTATTGGAAGACACCTTTTAAGGCACCGTTCCACCATACCTTACCGACATAAAAAAAGAACCTAACAATACATCAGAATCTTAAAAGGGGTTAAATCCCCGACAAGCACGGGGGGCGGATTAAAAATTCTAAACACGGTTTCTTTACTCGGTTCATACCTTTATCACCTACCAACCTGGTTCCAAAAACAAAAAGCATGACCCCTTTGCCAATCATTGTTGCTTCCGACTGTATTAATCAAGATAAGCGCTCTTTACCAACCACTTAATCTTGGCTCTATTCTCCTCAACTCTGTTCCAAGATCAAGCCGCGACAAGATCTCACCTCCAGACACACCTTGGCAAATCTTTGTCTCTGATTCACTTCAAAAAAACTATCCTTCGTCATACTCACGGTTCCAGCAGCCTGGCATCCCGGTGGTAATTAAAACTTTTAATATTCTTGCCCTTCCTTGGTGTGGCCCAAAAGAGAAAGAGATGTTAAAGACTTGTGTTCAAATGTACCAGCTGTGCTCAATCCAAATCTTCTAGAACCCTCCCTTGGCCTTCTTCAACCCCTCCCCATTCCGTCCAGACCGGGACCCATCTATCCATGACTTTTATTGTTGAACTTCCACTTCCAAGAAAAAACACAGTTATATGGGTCACATGGACCGCTTCAGCAAATGGCCCATTGTTGGTCCCTCCCCAAGCTACCATCTTCAACAGGAGTTTAGCTCAACTATTTTTTTGCATATCTTCCGCTTCACATGGACTCCCTCTGAAAGAGTTCTGACAGAGGTACTCAATATGTTTCCAATTGTGGAGATCTCTTGTAAATCCTGAAACATCAAGTTACAATTTTTCTTCTGCTTACCACCACAGTCCAATGGGGTCTACTGAACGCCCTAACCCGTCTGAACAGTATCTCGTTGTTACATGTCCTATACTACAGGATATCTGGTCTGAACGTCTGCCTGGCTGTTTTGCCCATGACAATTCACCTCATTCTTTCCTCAAGATTTTCTTTTCACACAAGTACCCGCTGACAATGACTCTGCGGCCCGATGCCGGCTATCTGGCATTCTACAAACGGAAATCCAAGCTTCAGAAATCTGCTCTGGTACAAAAAACGCAGCTGACAGGAGACGTAGAGAACCCCCATCTTATTCGTTGGAGATAAATGTGTGCTCTCCTCTGCTCATATTAATCTACGGTTCCTTCTTTCCTTTTCGCCCAATGGATCCAATTTATTGGTCCTTTCTTATCCTTGGATTAGTCGGTCCGGTTGCTGTTTCCGCCTCCAACTTCCTTCCACACGCGGATTCCAACGTGTTTTCATATTTCTCTCATCAACTAATCAGTATTCCACATCTCTACTACCCTCCCGTTCCATTTCCGTTGATGGTCAGCGAAGATTTTAGGTTCGAGAAGATCTTAGACTCTAGATTCTTAAGGAGTCTCTCTTCAGTATTTGGCCACTGGAAAGGTTTTGGGTCCTGAAGAAAGAGCTTGGATTAAACATTCAGATTTGCATGACCTCCTGGTCTAGTCCGAAAGCTTTCACAGGGAGTTTTCAAAGAAAACCTGGCCCATTGGGTTCCTTTGCCCCCCGTAAGGGGGGGTGGGTTTACTGTCAACAAACTTAACCTGCCACTCCGGTCCTGCGCCGCACTGCAATTCCGGGTGAGCGGTGTCGGAGACAATCATGAAGTCATGACGCCGACACGCGGGCGGCGCGAGAGTTTCAAAAAATGGCGTCTCCTGGACCGGTGCCTGATTGAGCGTTAGCTACCTCCCCGGCTCCTTCTACTACCTAACCTGGGCCGCAGTTCCGTTACTCTCCAGCTTTAGACTTACCTGTGTGCTCAACCTGCTCACGCTAATCATGCAAATTTACCGCAGCTCAAAAGCGCGCACTCCATCTCAGAGACTTACCTGCCACTCCATCAGCAACTGCCTTGCCAGCTCATCATCAGAGACTTACCTTGCCATCTCCATCATCAGACTCCTTGCAGTCATATCCATACTCACCCTGACCTGTTTTCAGTGATTGTTTCTGCCTTGCCTGTTCTCAGTATCCTACCTTCTCTCCAGCAGACACCTAGTCGCCATTCCTCAGCCTACAGTTCCCGGCAGTCTCTTGTATCCAGTTCTGCATCCTAACAGCCACCAGAGCACCTCCTCCTTACGCGTACTCTAAGTACCACCCCGGCCTCACCGACCGATTTTTACAGTCTGGCATAGCAAGGAGGTGCATACCCATGAAGTACACACACACCCTCTTCACCGGAACTAGGCAGGCGAAAACATTGATCCTTTGATAAATGAGTTACAGTCTCACGGCTCCTACACGTTGTGTCTAAATTAAAATAATAATAATAAACCATCATTTTACCAGATGGAAGAGCCCTAAATGTAGAATGTCAAGGGGATGCTATAATGACCGTTTATAGCAATGATATCTGCCCTCTGAATAAACCCAGTATTTACACTGAAGCTTTGGCTCAGGTGACCTCACCTTTAATTCATATTGCAATGATTTCCAGTTAGGATATTCCCTGTAAGATCATTCCTCGCTAAAAATACTTTAGATATGTCTTCGGGTGACAGAAATATAATCCCACAAATTACATCACTTATTTCACCCACAAATGATTGGTTTGTATCAAAACCACCACCAACCGTCTTGTTCCTGTCCCGAGATAATGCTGGTCCTCTAGTTAATGAAAATCCTTTCTTATACAATTCTTCTAGGTTAGAGTTTACTGTTGACCAAAGCTGGACAACTCCTGTGTCCGAACCACATGCGAAGTGGATGTTACTTTTGGAAAAAGAAAAACTTTGTCAGAAAGATCTAAAAGACAATTGAAAATGGAGAACTAGACTCGTTCTGCTGGTGGGTCGAAAAATTGGATTTAGTTTTAACTCGAAACTGGTTTCTCAGCAAAAATGCATTTTTTCTTATAGAAATCTGGTATTTCCATGTTGAATTTCTTGTCCCTATTTGCGACCGCAGACATTTTAAAATCAGAACTGAGTACGGTTGAAATCTCATGTTCCATGATTTCATATGAGTTCATATGACCAAGAAGTAAATATCTTAAGTTCCCCTAGTGAAATCCACCTATACCACATATGGGTCGTTTGTTTGGCCAGCATTAGCTGACATTATTTGGGAAGAATGACATAATTCCTCCCTTGAATTATGAGAGAATATGAAACCTTTGAAGTGATCTGGTATAACTCTGTTTTAACTTGAGCCCCCCTGCTGCTATCGTGCCTGCCAGTCTGGGTAACGCTGCAGTTGCTCGCGTGATTTTAACACCTATTGCCTTTGAGAGATACCCTGCTGGGTTGAACAATAACAAAGGAGTTGGGGAAGAGCACCATCTATTACAATGGTCAGGCAGAGGCTTTATTAAACCCTTGAGTAACTCTGGTAAATAGGTGGGAGCTGCCTTATTGATTACACTGCTATAGGAGTGTAAGTTACATTACTGATGCTAGATATCCATTGGGGTTGAAATACCGCCCACATTTGTACACGGAAGGTTGCAATAAGTTATTGTTGTACACAATTAAAGTTCAAGTAAAGCTGGGTACACACACTATGGATTTCTGAAAGATGACAAGATCTGCATACCACACAATCCGAGCGTTTCTCCTATACAGAGAATGCTTGAGACTGTGTGTTTCCCTCGGCCGCGTCAGACTCCTCTATAGGGAGTCTAGTGCAGCCGAGGAAATTTAAGTTTTTTCCCAAAAGACCATTGGCTGATGTTTGACGGCTGCGTGCTCGTTCGGAAAACCGCTATACACACTAGCGATATAGCTATTGTGTGTACCTAGCTTAAGGCTGTCCACCCCCAAAACTAGAATTTAACCCACTACTGGCCCACTCTGTAGTCTAATAAAATCCTTACCTTACATCCCAGCTCTAAATGGTTCCAATGGTTCTCCTGTAATGTCCCCACAAAGTCCTAAAACTGGCCACCAGGAGCCTAGCCTAGTCCATATAGGACCCTGCCTCCTGTCTCTCCTCCGGAAGAATTTTGCCATGCGCGCACTGCGCCCTCCCCCAACTCCCTCTCCCACCCCCGTTTTTGTCTCTCCCTTCCCCTGTAAATCCCCTTGGTTATATTGTAGGGCTTCCTCCCCCAGGGTTGCTACAATACATGTAGTAGTAAAAATTTAGACACTGGCATAGCAGTAGATGTAGTTTACTCTGGATTTTGCAAAGCTTTTGATACAGTCCCCCATAGGCGACTAATGTATAACTAAGGTCGTTTGGTCTGGGGAGTCACATTTGTAATTGGATATAAAATTGGTTACATGAATAGGTGTAAGAGTAGTTGTAAATGGGGCTTCCATATTGGACTAAAAGTGTTAAGTGGGGTGCCAAGGGTTCTGTGTTGGGTGCTTCTATTTAAAATCTATTTATTAATGAAGTGGGTATCGTCAGAGTTCTTGTAGGTGATCTTCTTTTTGTGACGACACAAACTTTGGTCGCCATTAAAAACTTCAGAGGATCGTTTGCAGGGGGATCTAGTATAGATTGTCACATTGGTGCTAAGTGGCAGATGAGATTCAATGTTGATAAATGTAAGTGATCATTTGACTTAAAAATCCTTGTGCTACTTATACTATAAATTGGCTCTGTGTTATGTGAATCCCTATTGGAAAGGGATCTTGGAGTTTTTGGTGGATACAAACTTAAAGGTAGCAAGCATTGCCAGGCGCAACAGCCAGAGCCAGCATGGTATTGTCTTATAAAGAGAGGTATGGATTCAGGGAGAAAAGTTATTCTCCCACTTTACAACATAGTAAGGCCGCATTTGAAGTAGCAGTGCAATTTTAGATCCTGTGAGCTGAATATGAAAGGTAGACGGTGGAAAGTTAACAATGTACTCGTGAACAGGGAGAAAGGGCGACTTGCAGTGGGGAATCTGGGGTGCTGGGGCATTGTTCACCATAGAACATGTCGAATACAACATGGACACCCTAGACTTCAGATAATTTAGTCCTAGCATAATCGAAAGGTTCGATCTGTGATGTCAAAGGTATGGATGTTTCCAGTGTGACGTGGTGTATGAAAAGGCGGGTATGGCGTTCATTGGTACAATGTTAAAACCGGCTGATTTGTCTTCGCAAAACAGAGAATGTACGATTACTGTATTGATTTACGCATAAAGTAGATTGATCCGGGAGAATTTCCCGGATTGCCACAAGAATTTATGCCCAAATGAGACAAAAATTTGGGTGGATTTTGGCCTTCCTCAGGATCACAGTTAGGCAGGAAATAGGGATATTCGATATGTAAGGTATGGATGGGGACTGTATAGATATATTCTGCAAACCACGAATATATAGATCATGCTTTCTATATATAAAAGTCAATTGTATTTA
Organism: Hymenochirus boettgeri; assembly: GCA_019447015.1. Taxonomy (NCBI): domain Eukaryota; kingdom Metazoa; phylum Chordata; class Amphibia; order Anura; family Pipidae; genus Hymenochirus; species Hymenochirus boettgeri. The sequence goes on from JAACNH010001307.1 coordinate 62,550, forward strand.
CAGAAAACTGCTAACGCTGGCAATTTGATAGACTTGTAAAAACAGAATCAGGACCCAGAATCAAACACAAGTTACTTTGCACTTTGACAAAACCCCCTACAAAGAACTATTTGCCCTTTAACTCATCAACACCTACCCTATTATATTGATAATGGAGACAATGGATGATGCATGCACTCTGTGTGTTGCCGCCATAGCTGGCAATGGACACACCACGACTGATAATGGGCATCTATTGACCGCTGAGCAAGCAAATTCCCACAGCAGCAGATTGCATGAAGTGCAAGCAGGAAGCCAAGCATATCCCTGGCAGGCTAATTGGAAGGATAAGTGGAAACCTACATAACGGTAGTTATCTTAGTGCTGAGCGACCACAGCACGCAGGAATCACGCACAAAATCGCCAGCAACAGATAGCACCGCAATTGTGTGGCACGATTCTTGTGCGTTTTCGCTGTTTTTGCGTTATGAAGTGCATTGTTACGCCAAAAATGGGTACGCATGCGTTAACAAACACGAACGGGACCACAATCGTCATGCGCATCGAAATTGGGAATTTTCACATTCCGCACAATTTCTATATTTATAGGAAATTGTGGGCGCAATCCGTGAACGCGTGGTGTGTGCCTAGCCCTTGAGGAGCTCTGAGGTGGTATGAGCTGCACAGTCAGTGAGTGATAAACTTCAGAAGAGACACACAGGGCAAGAACCACAACTAACTCAGAACGAGGCAAGCTCATGATTGTAATTAATTTACCTGCCACCCTATCAATATTAGTAATCTGGGACACCTTCCCCCTCCATCAGTCAGTGCTCATTGTTACAGTAACCCTCCAGTTCACACACCCCACCAGTGTTATAGCCGCCCTCCAGAGTAGTGTAATGTTAGGGCTTGCACTGATTGCAATCTAATTGAAATTAACTGCATTGTGGGTCACATAAATACAGTTATTTGCAATTAGTGACAATGTGTCACTCAGTCTGCTGCACATTTTATTATAACCTATACAGGTCTATAAATCTATTGGGTGGCCCTCAAAGAAGGTCAGGGGCCACACATGAAGCCCTTGAGACCAAATGGGTTAGGCACCCCTGGCCTAAAGGGGAACTGTGGTCCCGTTTTTGTAACTCGCACAAACTTACCATGTGTACCAGAGCGGTCTGTAATGTTGTGTGACATTTTAATTACCCTTACAAAGCGAACCTCAGTCTTTCAAATCATCTAACAAACTGTTGGTTTAGATGCCGCCATCTTGGATATCACAGTTCATATTCCTACTAAAAACTACAAATCCCGCATGCACTAGTTCCGTTTCATGACGTCACGCACTATCCTATTGGCGATGACAATTACCAGGCGGGTGAGGAGGCACGTCTTTTCTTAGAGGAGGAGCGCATCTTGTAGAGGAGATTTTCGTAGACTTTGCCTTGCTCTGTGCATGGCACAGGCACCCTGTCATTACTGGCTTCTCTGGGTCTCGTACTGTATACCCACTTCCCCCAATGAATTATCCAAACAAGGCTGTGTGTTTTATGTATTTATTTACAGGCGCACTTCAAAGCTGTCTTCAATCCTGGAATGTGAAGCCCACATCGCAAGCACGGCAGGAGAACTCTCTCAGTTGTCTCTTGTGCACGCGCACCCCACACGTCAGGATGCGCACGTGAAGGGGATTTGCACAGTGAATGATTGGCTGTTTACAATAAGGGGCGGTTCTAACACATCTCTCCCTGCCCTAGTTCCTGTTACTCTCCAGCTTTAGACTTACCTTACCTGCTCCTGCATCTGAAATTTACCTCGCCAGCTCCATCATCAGAGACTTACCTTGCCAGCTCCATCATCAGAGACTTACCTTGCCAGCTCCATCATCAGAGACTTACCTTGCCAGCTCCATCATCAGACTTACCTTGCCAGTTCCAGTATCCATACTCACCTGACCTGTTTCAGTGATTGTTTCTGCCTTGCCTGTTCTCAGTATCCTACCTTCTCTCCAGCAGCACCTAGTCGCCATTCCTCAGCCTACAGTTCCCAGCAGTCTCTTGTATCCAGTTCTGCAATCCTAACAGCCACCAGAGCACCTCCTCCTAAAGCGTACTCTTAAGTACCCCGGCCTCCCGACCGATTTTTACAGTCTAAGCGTACTCTTAAGTACCCCGGCCTCCCGACCGATTTTTACAGTCTGGCATAGCAAGGAGGTGCATACCAATGAAGTACACACACCCTCTTCACCGGACTGAGGCAGGCGAACATTGATTCCTTTGAATAAATGAGTTACAGTCTCACGGCTCCTACACGGTGTTCTTAAATTAAAAATAATAATAATACCTATGCAGCCAGCAAATCACAGACCAGATTGCATTGAAGGGCAGCATGAATAGCCAATCAGATGCCCCAATTCAGCTAGCTAATTGGATAGGATAAGTGGAAAACCTACACAGAGGCAGGTATTTATATCTTTAGGCTGAGGCCACACTGCAAGTTTTTGTAACTCGCACAAACTTTACCATGTGTACCAGAGCGGTCTGTAATGTTGTGTGACATTTTAATTACCTTACAAAAGCGAACCTCAGTCTTTCAAATCATCTAACAAACTGTTGGTTTAGATGCCGCCATCTTGGATAGCACAGTTCATATTCCTACTAAAAACTACAAATCCCGGCATGCACTAGTTCCGGTTTCATGACGTCTAAAAACTACAAATCCCGGCATGCACTAGTTCCGGTTTCATGACGTCACGCACTATTCCTATTGGCCGATGACAATTAACCAGGCGGGTGAGGAGGCACGTCTTTTCTTAGAGGAGGACCTGGAATGTGAAGCCACATCGCAAGCACGGCAGGAGACCTCTCTCACGAATGTCTCTTGTGCACGCGCACACCCACACACGTCAGGAGATGCGCACGTGAAGGGGATTTGCACAGTCAGGAGATGCGCACGTGAAGGGGATTTGCACAGTGAATGATTGGCTGTTTACAATAAGGGGCGGTTCTAACAATCTCTTGAATGATTGGCTGTTTACAATAAGGGGCGGTTCTAACAATCTCTCTTAAGCACGAAGGGCTTCCTGGTTGTGATCCTGGGGAGGAGGATCTGTGGTAAGATAGCTGCGGGTGCTGGTCATGACAGGTAGCTGGCGCAGGCTGCAGGTCTGTTAAATTTTGGGTGTGGTTTGCTGCAGGTCACGGTCGGATCATGTAGCAGGTGTGAGTCTGCTTACAGTGTTTACTTACAGGTGCAGGTTGTATAATTTCAGATGCGGGTAATTGTTTTGCAGTTGCCTGCAGGACTTCAGTCTGACCTTTGTGCTGCCATCTGTTGGTGAATTGAGGATGAGATCTGACCTAGAATCCTGCATCGAGTTGGGCATCAATGGCCAATTTGCATGTCAGGCTGGGTAAACCACAGTAAGTTTTATAAAGGTTGGGGTCAGCTTTTGGTAAGATAGCTGCGGGTGCGGTCATGACAGGTAGCTGGCGCAGGCTCAGGTCGTAAATTTTGGGTGTGGTTTGCTGCAGGTCACGTCGGATATGTGCAGGTGTGAGTCTGCTTACAGTGTTTACTTACAGGTGCAGTGTTGGGTTACGGGTCGTCTACTTGTAGGTCAGGTCGGGTGCAGTTATGGAACCCACAGTAAAGCAGGTGCGGGTTACGTGGCGCGGGTTAGGTGTCTGTATAATTTCAGATGCGGGTATTGTTTTGCAGTTCCTGCAGGACTCAGTCTGACCTTGTGCTGCCATCTGTTGGTGAATTGAGTGATTGCCCCTCTGAAAATTACAGCCCAACAAATTTTATTGTAAGAAACCAGGCACTCTACTAGTATTAATAAAACAGATCATGGTATGTAAGAGTTAATAAGGTGGTGTTGTGAACACAGGTCATGCTGGGAGTTGTAGTTTTCTAAACTCTGGAGTGACAAGGCTCCATAGACTGGGCTATAGCAAGCATAATCCTAGACCAGACATGCCCAACCTCTCACCCACATACACACACTAATACACTCACTGTCTCACACACATATAATACCATATCCCCCTTTAACAGTTAGTTACTTACAGTTAGTTTCCTGTATTCCTCTCAGTACATCACCCAATCAGACAGAGCCCTCCCCCTGCTCTTCTCTTACAAGTAATTGGTTCCGTGTCTCCGCCTACCTCTCCTAGTCAATCAATCAGTGCCTTGCACCCTGACTGAAGGGTAAAACGGCATCCATGCAGCCAATCTGTACTAATAACAGTCACGCTCCTGCTTTCTATGTAAATATTCCAACATAAAGATCCCTGTGTCTTGTCTTATGGTGTCTGTGTCTGAATGATTCTAATTATATCTACCTAAACCCACTTGACAAGCAAAAAAACTCACTAAATGTGAATCTCCACATGCCTGAATCAAACGGTATGCCATATGCGGGGTGCACACAGAGGTGTGTGCCACGAACTAGCTCAAATGGGACGCATGCAGAAGTGCAATTACAAGAAAAAATCAGTGTTCTGTAATTTGAACAGCCTATTCAACTTGGAAATACCCCTCAAAAACTATATATTTTGGAATCTACACACCTTCAGCTATGTAACGGTATCATGCTTTCGTATTATAATGAAAATTCCAGACGCTGTTATTCATAGAATTCGTGCTTTTAGGAGATTTTGTGAAAAAAAAAATAAGAGGTCTCAAAGGTTGAAATCCTACCTAAACACCCATGGCAAGAAAAAAAAAACACTAAATGGCAATCTCCCACATGTCTGTCGAATCAAATTCATCCTGCCACCGAACGTCCATACACGAACCGATACTTTGCGTGTCGTGCGTCAGTACCTACCTGTAGAACCATGTTCCATTGTTCCCCCTACTTACATCTACTTCTAGGTTTATCCAGTGTTTAGTCAGATTCTCACATACAGTTAATAAGGGACAATACGGTAGGTAGTTTGGATACTACCTCCTAGCTGCGTGTGTACCTCTCTCTGGTCCTGACCCCCCCACGGCCGCAATTCAGGGATGCGCCGCCCATGAGGACATGCTGCTTGCAAACATTTCCTCTCATTGTCAGCCTGCCCGCCTTGTGAAGGGTCAGACCGAACAGACAGCACCTGCAGCTAGGAGGTAAGTATCCAAACTACCTATTCCTTAACCAGGAATGAGAACCTAGCGATTATGTTCTCACTTGGACTGGATAAACTGCGGAGAAGATATGGTAAAGGTGGAACATGTTGGACCAGGTCCATAGCTGCCAAGGTGTAATAAGACTAGTTTTAATGTTCCGAGCTGATCCAGGGATTAGTCCGACTGCCACAGGAGTCAGGAAGGATTTTTTCCCCTTGTTCGGTGCAAATTGGCTCTGGCCCAGATCGGGGTTTTCGCCTTCCTCTGGATCAGCTCTGGAATGGGTTAGAATTTGGGGGGTTGTTAGGGTGATAGGTTAGAGTAGAATTCGGGGGGTTTTTAGGGTGATGGTTAGAGAATTTGGGGGATTTTTGGGTGATAGGTTAGAGTAGAATTCGGAGGGTGGTTGGGTAGGTTAGAGCAGATTGGGGATGTTAGGGTGTGTTGAGTAGAATTCGGGGGATTTTTAGGGTGATAGGTTGAGCAGATCGGGGGATTGTTAGGGTGTAGGTTTAGAGTAGAATTTGGGGGATTGTTAGGGTGATAGGTTAGAGCAATTCGGGGGGTTGTTAGGGTGTAGGTTAGAGTAGAATTCGGGGGGTTGTTAGGGTGATAGGTTAGAGTAGAATTTGGGGGGATTGTTAGGGTGATGGTTGTGAATTCAGGGGGTTGTTAGGGTGTAGGTAGAGCAGAATTCGGGGTGTTAGGGTGTGGGTTAGAGTAGAATTTGGGGGATGTTAGGGTGATGGTTAGAGCAGAATTCGGGGGGGTTGTTAGGTGATAGGTTAGAGTAGAATTCGGGGGGTTGTTAGGGTGATAGGTTAGAGTAGAATTTGGGGATTGTTGGGTGATAGGTTAGAGCAGAATTCGGGGATTGTTAGGGTGATAGGTTAGAGCAGAGAATTCGGGGGATTGTTAGGGTGATAGGTTAGAGCAGAATTTGGGGGGCTTTAGGGTGATAGGTTAGAGTAGAATTCAGGGGGATGTTGGGTTATAACAGTGGTTTGTAAAAGTATTTGTTAAAATGTATTCCAAACATTTTACAAATCAATAACTGTAAAGTGGGTGCGTAATTCAGCCCCCTTTGGTCTGAGTGCAGTCAGTTGCCCATAGACAGACTAAATAGACTGCACTGTGTGTAATCTAATGTCAGTACAAATACACTACTGTGACGGCCCGAGGTTGTCTAAGAGAATCTGGGAGCACAACACCATGAAGTCCAAAGAACCACACCAGACAGGTCAGGGATAAAGTTATTGAGAAATTTAAAGCAGGCTTAGGCTACAAAAGATTTCCAAAGCCTTGAACATCCCACGGAGCACTGGTCAACGCTCATTCAGAAATGGAAGGAGTATGGCACAACTGTAAACCTACCAAGACAAGGCCGTCCACCTAAACTCACAGCCGAACATGGAGAGCGCTGATTAGAAATGCAGTCAAGAAGCCCATGGTGACTCTGGACGAGCTGCAGAGATCTACAGCTCAGGTGAGGGAATCTGTCCATAGGACAACTATTGTCGTGCACTGCACAAAGTTGCCCTTTATGGAAGAGTGGCAAGAAGAAAGCCATTGTTAACAGAAAGCATAAGAAGTCCTGTTTTCAGTTTGCCACAGCCATGTGGGGACACAGTAAACATGTGGAAGAAGGTGCTCTGGTCAGATGAGACCAAAATGGAACTTTTTGGCCAAAATGCAAAACGCTATGTGTGGCGAAAAACTAACACTGCACATCACTCAGAACACACACCATCCCCACTGTCAAATATGGTGGTGGCAGCATCATGCTGCTGGGGGTGCTTCTCTTCAGCAGGTAGGGAAGCTGGTCAGAGTTGATTGGAAGATGGATGGAGCCAAATACAGGGCAATCTTGGAAGAAAACCTCAGCAAAGACTTGAGACTGGGACGGGTTCACCTTCCAGCAGGACAACGACCCTAAACATAAAGCCAGGGCAACAATGATTGGTTTAAAACAAACATTCCATGTTTGAAATGGCCCAGTCAAAGTCCAGATCTAAATAACCTCAAGAATCTGTGGCAAGATCTGAAAACTGCTGTCACAAACGCTGTCCATCTAATCTGACTGAGCTGAGCTGTTTTCACAGAAGAATGTGCAAGGATTTCCAGTCTCTAGATGTGCAAGTGGTAGAGACATCCCTAAAAGACTGGCAGCTGGAATTGCAGCAAAAGGTGTTCTACAAAGTATTGACTCAGGGGGTGAATAATTACGCACACCCCACTTGCAGTTTATATTTGTTAAAAATGTTTGAATCATGTATGATTTTCCTTCCACTTCTCACGTGTACACCACTTTGTATTGGTCTTTCATGTGGAATTCCAATAAAATGGATTCATGTTTCTGGCAGTTATGTGACTAAAATAACTTTTGTAAACCACTGTATAAAATAATATAATTAGTATCATTTAAAAATAAATGTTTTAAAACAAACATTGGTGTCTGGAGTTTCTGTCTCATTCTCCTTTATATTTCCTTTGTAATATGGGGATTAGAAAGGGAATTCATCCCCTGGTTTGGACTTTAATGTGTCAGGGTCTCATGGAGTAAGATAAATATCTATATCAAACATTATTGTTAAAGTCTTTGGCCGTATTCAATAAAACCGGTCTCTCTGCAACTTAGGATCACGGAGGTAAATATCTCTACGTAATCGCAGGGCCGTGATTGTACATTAACTTTGTGGTGACCTTTGTTAAATGCGCAGTTCTGCACCTTATAAATACGTCCCTTTGCCCACTAGATAGGTAAATGGATAACTTGGCTAATACCAGTATAAAATGGGTAAACGTATACCTTCTACTAAAGACCTGGAGTGATTGATTTGTACATTAAAACCACCTGTTACAGAAACCACAATTCCTGTCATTTTATAACAAACGTGTAATAATCACTTTCTCACATATGGGGATTCCAGCTGTATTTCTATTCTGAGAACATTATATTGATTATTTTCAGGATAGCCATATTACACTTGGTAAATATAGACATAAATCTATAGCACATGGTCTGTATACCCACCTTACAGTACCATAGTCTAAAGGTGGCCATACACATCGCTGATACTCATAGGGTATAATCCCGATCTGACGGCAAGTTTGGGCTGAAAATACCATTCGGCATCATGGCCATTTGCTTTAAGTAGAGGAAGACAAATCCACTGCATTCATTTACATTTCCACTGATGTGAAACAATTTGGTGTGCAGATGTGTTATGTTGTAATAATACCCCCAGGCTAGGAATGCTGGGAGTTGTACTTTTCAATCACCTATTGCCCCGTCCATTTTAGTAGTACATGTAAGTGTAGGTACACGTGGTAAGCATAGGCCTCGTCTACAGACAATGGCAGTCCAAGGATCGAAGGAAAACAACTTTAATATCATCTGTGGATAATATAGACAAATGGCAATATGAGTTGTGAACTTGTAAAGAGCTATAGTCTTCATCATGGTGAAACCAGAGATCAACCTCCCAGCAAAATATAATGCTTAATCTGGGAGGCTGTACCTGCCATAGGAAAATGAAGAAGTTAGGGCCCTCCTGGCACCTGGGCCCCATGGGCTTAGTGCTTATACAGTGATTTACCCAGCGGCTCTGATTAAACCAGTGATATAGTACTCATTTACCAGAGGGTGAATGTCCCATGGCATTCAATATCGCGACTATGGGTACATCGCGAAATGCGCCAGTGCATTGCCAGTGATGATCCGTTATTGTGAGTGTGCGGATTGCTTGTTTTTTTATATTCAAAAAAATATATTTCCATCTGGTTTTGACTTTTTAAAAAAATGCCTTTGTGTGGGAGCTGCCATGTGTTTAATCAACTGACATAATCTCAACAGACCATTGAAGAAGAGTAAACTATATAGTATTATATTATCAAATGTCTATGGTATTCTGCACCAAGGCATGCTGGGAGTTGTAGTTTCTAAACATCTAAAGTGCCAAGGTTTGATATCACAGATATATGCAGTAGCATATTTTCAAGCTACAGTACATGGGCATCATTTCTACTTTGGCCACAAGGTGTCTAGACTACCATACTAAATCAGAATCTGGAACTGTGGTATAACACCGCTTTCTCAATACCCTGTATAAAGACAGTAAACTATAGCCTCACTGTGAGGCCAAAATACTCTCTCTCTTTCTACAGATTGCGGTCTGTCAATTCATTCCTCCTATCAGTAATAAATCTGCTCATTTCAATTCACTGAACGGTTAATCAGAAATATGGCAGCTCCCACAGCAAAATAAAATAAAGGGGAAGGGGAACTACCAATAAAGCAGTAATAATGAATCAACAACTTAGAATTTCCTGTTATTATCAACTTATTATGAGATTTCCACGTGTCGTCCGTTACAGGTATTTATCCTGTGTCATATGTTACAGTGTATTTATCCACGTGTCCTATGATACAGTGTATTTATCCACATGTCTATGTTACAGGATATTTAGCCACGTTTCATAGTTACAGGATATTTAGCCACGTGTCTTGTATGACGATATTATCTCAGTGTCACATGTTGGAGGGTATTTATAGCATGTTTCCATCCAGTACATGCAGTACGTGTGTTGTTAAATGTGGAAGTGTTTCATTGCATTGTAATCACCGCTTGCTTTTGATGTACAAAAAGGTGACCTATTATATTGTTTATAATCCACCCTTTCTATGGATCCCTATGGGATCCAACTGTAAAAAGATGACCTTATATTTGGCGCACAACTACCTATTAGCGCTCCGATTTATAATGCGGTGTAGGTCACTGCGGTCACTTCAATCCAAGGAGCAGCAGCAGTCCCTATACATGGGGCCAAAATTTGGTAATTAGAATCGCTCAAAATATCGAAAATTATTTCCTGTTTTCTCCGACTGACCGCTTGAAATATATATCGGTTTTTCGGAAAATCGAAGATCAGGCCAGGTAGGAAATTTTCCAGCTACCCCATTTCAGACCCCAGAGATTGTCGCCCCAGGTGGGGAACTTCAAGCGTTTCTAACGATCCAATTTCCGATCATTGCACACGATCGCAAATCCGAAGAACATCTGCCCGTGTATGGGTAGCTAAGGATTGGTACACATGGGCAATCTCAGCCAATAACTTTGTGTGACAGATTAACCGGTATATAAACCGTGGCCAGTTTTGTTAAGAGGAACTGTGGTCCAAATGACTTTAGGTAAATGATAGGAATTGCTCCCTGAAAATTTTTGCAATTATTTCCATTGTTTATTTTGCATAGTTTTGAAGATATTTACATTTTTGTGTGTTGATATGGCAGCAGCAGCACCAGGTCCCTGCACTTCCTGCTCTCCTCTGCTGAAACCTGTCAGTCAATCTGCCCTGTGTCTCCTCCCTTTGCAGCCCCCCTGGTCCCTCCACTCATGGACCACATGGTCTCTCCCAGTTGCAGGCCCTTCTTGGCCCATTCCCTTACAGCCCCTTGTGGCCCTGCCCATTCGCGATGCCATGGCCCCGCCCACCCACGGGTGCCTAAGCCTGCCGCTCACAGGTGCCTAAGCCCACCCACTCACTCACTCATGTGTGCGACTGTGAAATGCGCATGATCCATTAATTGGAGTGCATGCGATCCGCATTTTTTGCACATCATATGCACTCCAATTGCAAAACATTGGGAGATCACAAAACGCTCTCGCGCCACTGAGATTGCGAGGCTGGAGATGCAGAAAATGCGGTAGTGTGTGCCTAGCCCCTTACATTATTATTTTAACAAGAGATAAAAAAGTAGATGATGTAATAACGACCGCAGGACGGATCAGATATGAGATCTCTTGCTAGAAGTTTATAAGCCTTGCAGTTTATCTCCGACAGTTATTATTATTTTTATTCTGCTTAATTATTTTACGCTAAATGCATGTGGAACTGACGGGAAAATGCCTGCGTAACATCCAGCCATTCGTCTGAAAGGACAGTTCAGTGGAAATGATCAATATTTGTTAATTGTTAGTTGTGTAATGTCTTCTTAGTTATTCTACATATTCTCTCCCATTTGAAAAATCAGTTGATTTCATACCTTTGCTGTTCCCTGTGTTACATAGTGAGCTGACATTTCGGGTTCTAACGGTCCTTCTTCTTCCCAGAATGCACCACTTCCTTGGAATGTTCCTAACAGTAATTTTTACTGATTGGCTGTTGGATGGGTCAAACATGCTCAGATCTCTACTGAGCAACTGAATCAACCCAGCCTGGGTCAAGGGCAAGACCATTACAGTCTCTATTAGGGGTCCAGCAAACAGGATGTCAGTATTTTTTATACACAGACACAATGCTGAATTGGCAGATTAAGGTCGTTGGGATGAAAAATACTGCTCTTTTTTTCTGAAAAGCATATGTATTTGCACTGAACTTCCCCTTAAGACAGCCATACACTTTTTATTTAGATATAAGATAGATTCTAATGTCTTTCTAGTACATTTTCTAACTTCCCATCTATCCCATTTATTTGACAATTATGAGTCAATCAGACCTGGGGACTCGGTGTGAACGTTGGAAGGTAAGTAGGCAGTTGTGTGGCTCATTTTCCAGGTAGGTGGACAGATGTCCAGCAATGTATTGAATGTTTTGCACAGCTTGTTAAACCAGCCCTTGTGTTTTATTTCCTACTCCCGGATGGGTTCACCATGTCCTAAACAGATATCATCTATGTTCCCAACTGAGCCATTACCATTGTCGGCTTTTCTTTAAAGGATATTAACCACTGGGCTGGATCCAACTCATTAACTCAATGAGTAAATTGGCAGTTTACCGAGACACATGAGATGGTTCCAGACGTCATGGTCGGCTCAATAACAAGCCTTTGAACTTATGTTCTGTCTTTCCTATTGTGTATACAGCAGTTGTATGAAGCTGTCCATTCACACTGTGTAAACAGTGTCCATTCACCTCAAACGTATCCCTTACTAAACCCATTTCCTGGGCATTTCCTTATACCATTATATGGTTATACAAAGGAATAAACAGCTAACCTGGGCACACAGTACACACAGGGTGGTATTGATGTGTATAAACACCATCTACAGTACCACATGAAGCAGACAGGTTCCATTGGATTCTGCTGTACACAGTCCTCGGCTGCATACACCAAGAACAAGAGTCATTTTGGTCAGAACTGTGGCTGATGATAGTTTAATCCCATCAGACCCACCTGGAAGGCTCATGGCATTGATAGTCCTATGAAAACTCCATTTACCTTATAACCCTTAACCACTACCAACACTGCCTTAATAAAACACACAGACCGCTTCTTGATCAAAAAGGCCACAGCAGATTTCTTTATTACAATGTTTACAACTTAAAGTGCAATTCTTATTTCCATTCAAATGAAACAATTATTAAACATTAACATAATATTCTTTAAATAACATTTTAAAACAGTATTAATTATATCCGGTCCATAGAGGTCTGTCCGACCTGTTACTAACCTAGAGCAGCTCACAGCAGTCCAAACACTGGCTCAATGAGTGCCCCCCTTTTATGACCACCTCCTCCTATCAAGAAGGACCTATCCAACTGTAACTTGAAAAAATGATTTTGTTCCCCTTCCACTCACTCTCTCCTCTATGGACCCCCGTCTACTGCTGTGACTATGCTACCTACCCTCCTATAAGTTCTCTTACTCCCACTCCCGGACACCATACTAGTTACTTTCCTTATCGTGGGTGGTTGGAAGACGCTCCTCTTTCACCTGGTATACTGGTATGATACATAAAGTAGAGTTGATCCAGGGAAATTTCCGATTGCCACTTGGAGTCGGAAGGAATTTTTCCCCTTCATAAATTTGGTGGGGGTTTTTTGCCTTCCTCTGGATCAACAGTTAGGCGGAAATGAGGATATTGCTAGATGGGTTGGACTGGATGGACGTATGTCTTATTCAACCATCAAATACTATACTATACTATACTACCTGTGAAACAAAAGTGAAAGTAATTACCCTCTTTTATACTCCTTCTCACCCATCCTTGACCCTTAAACCTAAACCTCCCCCTTAACTCTTTCCTTTCCTCCATTACCAAATTAACTGATACTAAACCACCCCCCTTACTACTTTTTCATCCATGCCTGCCATGCCCTTCGTCCCTATGGTCCTTACGTTCCTTTATCTGTGTTGTGTGTACCCAGCTGTGGGCTCATGACTAGATCAACCTACTTGCTGTTGCCTATGTTCAACTGTCCAGATACTTACAATTCTGACATTTGTTGTTATGATTTGTTGTAAACCGGGGTCCTCAAACTATGGCCCTCCATATGTTTGAAAAATCCAACATTCCCTGGCTTTCCTCTGTAGTCAAGGAATGCTGGGGGTTGTATTTTTGACACTCTGGAGGGCCATAGTTCAAGGATCCCTGTTGTAAACATTCAAGAGTCGTCCTATAGTTACCAATGAGGAATGGCAGCCAAACTTATCAGCACAGAGTCTAAAACCCTGGACAGTTCCCAAATGTAGAGATTTGTTGCAGTTCATTCACAATGATGGAATGTTTCAAATATTAGTTTAACTTTATCGTTATCAGAGATAATTAAAGGTTTGTTTGGTTCCAGTACAATAAACAAATCTAATCCAGCCCCAGCAAATTGTTTATAGATCGTGATCAAACCCTTTCACACACAGTCCGATATTTTGACTGACCGGATGATATTTTGGTCGATCTGGTTGAAATATTGTCTTTAATTTCCAACCTAATGGATTGATCAACGCATTTTTAGGTTCATTAGTTAGCTGAGAGGACTTGTTCTTAACCTCTGCCATTCTGTACTCTTCTATGACCACAGAATTAATGGGCCAGAAAACTGATGCAGGCATTTTAATTCAAGCCCAACAAACTACTGGTCAGTATATCAATCAATAGTAAGTGGTCATCAGGGTTGTGAGACATCCCAATTTGCGTGGGGTAAAGATGCAGGTAAGAGTTTTCGACCCTCCCTGGCCCTTCTTAGCCTCCCTCCCTGTCCTTTTTCTCCCTGTCCCAATGTCAGCTTCCAAAATTGTGGCTCATTAGTTGTCCAGAATTTAGTTGGCCCAAGTGTACCAGGCCTTACATCCTGACGGCAACTACATTAAGGTGATTTCATTCTGTATAGTAAACGCTCTCTCAGCGGCCATGGCTGCTTTATGATGTGAAGGTGTGTATTTTCCAGGGTGCATAGAAGTAATGGACACACATAAGGCACCATTAGTTTGTAGTAGGTTAGTAATGTTTTGTTATTATAGTTAGCAACATGGCAGTCTGGGTTCCCAGTGGGTAGGATGATGGACGCTGGAAGACTGCAAGCTAATTCAGTCAATCTTAATCTAGCATTTCTCAAAGCATAAAATAAATTGCAAAACCCAAAGATTTGTTTTGTAGAAATCAATTTGATTCTTGTAATTTGATCTCAGGGTCACCGACACCTGGAAGAACCAAACTTATGTCCACATTCTAATACTTTTATAAAAATGTATAAACATCATGTGTCCTTGTGGGCACATCTTCCAGAATCTTCATTGTTTTGAAGCTGAAATCTACATAAGATCTGCAGCACCAAGGTGGGTTACGTTGGGTTTGGATTTTTGATGGTTTCGGTGATCGAAAACAATCGGACTGTGTAGGATAAGGACCAATGTTTATTCTGTAGTCCATCGCCCATGCTGGAGACACCATTAACCCATATCCCTCAACCCTATTATTTCAATTCTACCCAAGTTGGACCCTTTACAATCTAGTTGTTTGTTTTTCTTATTGTGTCCGTTGTTAATCATTGAGGTGCCCATAATACCTTTCCAGGTTCCCTGTTATCAACCAACCACACACACACCTCCAAGACTGTTTAAATATGGTCCTTGGCTAAATTTACTATGAGACCCCATATATAGCACAGACTGTTGCATTATCAACTCCATTATACTGATCAATCTTTTGAACATTATTATTGGTTGTAGGTCAGTTGGGAACTTCTATTGGCTACAGCGGAAAGTGATCCATTGAAATTTGATTTTTTAAGACCTCTACGATTATTTAAATACCCTGGATCTCTTTCCTAAACTGTCCAGTCAACAGGGGAACATGTCATGTCACACTGAGCCAGAGACCATAAAATCACCTGGAACTGCTCACTGGTACAAAACACCTGAAAGACCATCTGACCACAGACAAATCTTACCGTGACCCCCTTTACCAGCACCTCTGAGACGTTGATTTGCTTGAAACCCTTCTGCATTTTCACTGCATGAATTAAAGATTTGCTGTGACCGACTTTTCTACGGTTGTCATTATAATCCTATATGCGGTTCCAGTTCATAGGAATCAGCCAAACAATGAACATCTCTAGTTGCTGCCAACACGAAATATTATGTGTGCATTTTTCTCTCAGCGATTTAGGAAAATATAATCACTACAACGGAAACATCATCTCTTCCTGGCTCATTAATTCCAGGCGAAGCGTAAGCTTCCATTACATAGCAGCCCATAAAAGTTATTCCAGTACCATAACAGCGAAACCACATACCTGAAAACTAAGGAGAGCAGCACACCAACATAGAACATTGGTGAACCACACGACAAAGAAAGAAATGATAAGGTGCAAGCATGAAAAAGGGCAAACTGATAAATTTACAAATGTGTAAGCCTACAGACGCTCCAGTGCAGGACTTCAGTCTGACCTTTGTGCTGCCATCTGTTGGTGAATTGAGTGATTGCCCCTCTGAAAATTACTAAGCCCAACAAAATTTTGATTGTAAGAAACCAGGCACTCTACTAGTTATTAATAAAACAGATCATGGTATGTAAGAGTTAATAAGGTGGTGTTGTGAACACAAGGCATGCTGGGAGTTGTAGTTTCTAAACATCTGGAGTGACAAGGCTCCATATGACTGGGCTATAGCAAGCAGTAATCCTAGACCAGACAGCTTGTCACTCCAGAGTTTAGAGAAACTACAACTCCCAGCATCCTTGTGTTCACAACACCACCTTATAACTCTTACATACCATGATCTGTTTTATTAAAACTAGTAGAGTGCCTGGTTTCTTACAATCAAAATTTTGTTGGGCTTAGTAATTTTCAGAGGGGCAATCACTCAATTCACCAACAGATGGCAGCACAAAGGTCAGACTGGAGTCCTGCAGGCAACTGCAAAACAATTACCCGCATCTGAAATTATACAGACACCTAACCCGCGCCCTAACCCGCACCTGCTTTACTGTGGGTTCCATAAATGCACCCGACCTGACCTACAAGTAGCTAGACCCGTAACCCAACCTGCACCTGTAAGTAAACACTGTAGACAGACTCACACCCACATGATCCGACCGTAACCTGCAGGAAACCACACCAAAATTTAACAGACCGTGAGCCTGCGCCAGCTACCTGTCATGACCAGCACCCGCAGCTATCTTACCAAAGCTGACCCAACCTTTATAAAACTTACTGTGGTTTACCCAAGCCTGCATGCAAATTGGCCATTGATGCCCAACTCGATGCAGGATTCTAGGTCAGATCTCATCCTCAATTAAGGGCACTGTTGAATTACAACTTACAATGAATGGGCTTAAAATTACCTCAGCCATGAGCCCAGTGGAAAAGTGCTTGCTTGATAGTAGGAACTGATCCAGAGTGCAGTGGCATAACTAATGCCTGCCACCCCCGCGACCGTGGGGGGCCAGGCACAAGCCAAGATCTCTTCCTCCATCAGCTGTTTTAAAATGGTTGATCGCAGAAGGGAGAATCGGTCAGGGGCCTGGCCTCCAATCCTACTGGGGGGCGGCCCGCAGATCATACCCCCTAACAGAGTGCAGTGAATTTGGAGATGTGGTTAAGTCTCAGGTCATTTCCTCATCAGCAACGTTTCCCTGGGTCGTCACATGCGCAGATCCTCCTCCCCAGGATCACAACCAGGAAGCCCTTCGTGCTTAACAGAGATTGTTAGAACCGCCCCTTATTGTAAACAGCCAATCATTCACTGTGCAAATCCCCTTCACGTGCGCATCTCCTGACGTGTGGGTGTGCGCGTGCACAAGAGACATTCACGAGAGAGGTCTCCTGCCGTGCTTGCGATGTGGCTTCACATTCCAGGATTGAAGACAGCTTTGAAGTGCGCTGTAAATAAATACATAAAACACACAGCCTTGTCTGGATAATTCATTGGGGGAAGTGGGTATTACAGTACCGAGACCCAGAGAAGCCAGTAATGACAGGCGTGCCTGTGCCATGCACAGAGCAAGGCGAAAGTCTCAGAAAATCTCCTCTACAAGATGCGCTCCTCCTCTAAGAAAAGACGTGCCTCCTCACCCGCCTGGTTAATTGTCATCGGCCAATAGGAATAGTGGTGAGTCATGAAACCGGAACTAGTGCTGCCGGGATTTGTAGTTTTTAGTAGGAATATGAACTGTGCTATACCAAGATGGCGGCATCTAAACCAACAGTTTGTTAGATGATTGAAAGACTGAGGTTCGCTTTTGTAAGGTAATTAAAATGTCACACAACATTACAGACCGCTCTGGTACACATGGTAAGTTTGTGCGAGTTACAAAAACGGACCCAGTTCCCCTTTAGGCCAGGGTGCTAACCCATTTGGTCTCAAGGGCTTCATGTGTGGCCCCTGACCTTCTTGAGGGCACCCAATATATTTATAGACCGTATAGGTTATAATAAATGTGCAGCAGACTGAGTGACACATTGTCACTAATTGCAAATAACTGTATTATGTGACCCACAATGCAGTTAATTTCAATTAGATTGCAATCAGTGCAGCCCTAAACATTACACTACTACTGGAGGCTGGCTATAACACTGGGTGGTGTGTGTGAACTGGAGGGCTTACTGTACACACTGAGCACTGATGATGGAGGGGGAAGAGTTGTCCCAGATATCAATATTGAGGGTGGCAGGTAAATTAATTACAATCCTATGAGCTTGCCTCTGTTCTGAGTAGTTGTGGTTCTTGCCCTTTGTGTCTCTTCTGAAGTTTATCACCTCACTGACTGCAGCTCATACCACTCTCAGAGCTCCTCTAAGGGCTAGGCCACACACGCGTTCACGCTGGATTGCGCCCACAATTTCCTATAAATAGAAATTGCGGATGTGAAAATTTCCGCAATTTCCGATGGCATGCGATTGTGCGTCCCGTTCGTGTTTTGTTAACGCATGCGTTCTCATTTTTGGTGCGTTAAACACATGCACTTCCATAACGCAAAACAGCGAAAACGCACAAGAATCGTGCACACAATTGCGTGCGGTAATGCTGGCGATTTTGTGCGTGATTCCTGTGCGTTGCAGTGAGGCCTCAGCCTAAAGATATAAATACCTGCCTCTGTGTAGGTTTTCCACTTATCCTATCCAATTAGCTAGCTGTATTGGGGCATCTGATTGGATATTCATGCTGCACTTCAATGCAATCTGTTGTGATTTGCTGGCTGCATAGTAGATTGCATATCTTCAGTTAGGTTGTGTCCATTTACCAGCATATGGCAGGAACACAGGTCAGATCACATCCCCATTTACTTTAAAATGAATGAGAAGGGTCAGAAAAAGGTTTTGTAGGGGGTTTGTAAAGTGTAAAGTAACTTGTGTTTGTTCTGGGTCCTGAATCCTGTTTATACCAAGTCTCATCAAATTGCCCCGCCGTTAGCAAGTTTTTCTGTAACATACAATATTGACTTTTAATATAGAGAGAGATTTATAGTATTTGAGGTTGAATAAAGACATACGTCCATCCAGTCCAACCAATCTAGCAATATCCTCATTTCCTGCCTAACTGTGATCCAGAGGAAAGGCAAAATCCCACAAATTTATGAAGGGGAAAAATTCCTTGTGGCAATCGGAAATTCCCTGGATCAACTCTACTTTATGTATCAATACCAGTAACTGTAACATTCCTTGTTTGCAGAAACTCATCCGCTTTTATTAAACTGACCAATGAACCTGCCATAACAACGTCCACTGGAAGAACAGTTCCATAGCTTTACCTTCTCACAGTGAAAAACCCTTTCTGAACTTGAGGGACTAAATTTCATTTCTTCAAGTCTTAAGGGAGTGGCCATGTGTCTTCTGACATGTTCTATTGGTGAAACAATGCCTTTCTCTCAGTGTACATAATTGTAACTTTCCAGCTCTCTTCATATTCAAGCTCACAGGATTCTAAAATTGCACTGCATCTTCAAATGAGGCCTTACTGCTTTGTAAAAGAGGGAGAATAACATTTCTCCCTTGAATCCATACCTCTCTTATACAAGACAATACCATGCTGGCTTGGCTGTTGCCGCCTGGCACTGCTTGCTACTTTAAGTTTGTATCCACCAAAACTCCAAATCCCTTTCCAATAGGGATTCACATAACACAGAGCCATTTATAGTATAAGTAGCACAAAGGATTTTTAAGTCAAATGCATCACCTTACATTTATCAACATGAATCTCATCTGCCACTTAGAGCCCAATGTGACAATCTATCTAGATCCCCCTGCAACGATCCTCTGAAGGTTTTTAATGGTCGACAAAGTTTTGTGTCGTCAGCAACACAAAAGAAAACTTGCGCAGATACCCACTTCCATTAATAAATAGATTAAATAGAAGCAGCCCCAACACAGAACCCTATGGCACCCCACTTAACACTTTATCCATAATGATGAAGCCCCATTACAAACTCCTACATCCTATTCATAACCAATTTCTATCCATTACAAATGTGACTCCCCAGACAAACAGACCTTAGTTATACATTGTGCCATGGGGGACTGTATCAAAAGCTTTGCAAAATCCAAGTAAACTACATCTAGCGCTATGCCAGTGTTAAATTTTTACTTACTACATGTACTTGTAGCAACCCTGGGGGAGGAAGCCCTACAATATAACAAGGGGATTTACTAGGGGAAGGGAGAGCAAAAACGGGTGGGAGAGGGAGTTGGGGGAGGGTGCAGTGCGCATGGCAAAATTCTTCCGGAGGAGAGACAGGAGGCAGGGTCCTATATGGACTAGGCTAGGCTCCTGGTGGCCAGTTTTTAGGACTTTGGGGACATTACAGGAGAAACATTTGGAACCATTTAGAGCTGGGATGTAAGGTAAGGATTTTATTAGACTACAGAGTGGGCCAGTAGTGGGTAAATTCTAGTTTTGGGGGTGGACATGCCCTTAAGCTAGGTAACACAATAGACTATATTGCTAGTGTTTATAGCGGTTTTCCCGAACGAGCACGCCAGCAGTCAAACATCAGCCAAGTGGTCTTTTGGGAAAAAACTTAAATTTCCCGGCTGCACTAGATCCCTATAGAGGAGTCTGACGCGGCCGGAGGAGGGAAACACAAAGTCTCAAGCATTCTCTGTATAGGGAGAAACGCTCGGGATTGTGTGTATGCACAGTCTTGTCATCTTTCAAGAAATCCCATAGTGTGTGTACCCAGCTTTACTTGACCTTTAATTGTGTAAACAATAACTATTGCAACTTCAGTGACAAATGTGGCGGGTTATTTCAAACTCCAATGGAATATCTAGCATCAGTAATTTCAACTTACCCACTCCTATAGCAGTGTCAATCAATAAGGCAGCTCCCACCTATTTCAACCAGAGTTACTCAAGGGTTTAATAAGCTCTGCCTGACCATTGGAATAGATGGTGTCTTCCCAACTCCTTTTGTTATTGTTCAACCCAGCAGGGTATCTCTCAAGGCAATAGGTGTTAAAATCACGAGCAACCGCAGCGTTCCCAGACTGGCAGGCACGATAGCAGCAGGGGGCTGCAAGTTTAAAACAGAGTTTAACCAGAGTCACTTCAAAGTGATCATATTCCTCATAATTCAAGGGAGGAATTATGTCATATTCTCCCAAATAATGTCAGTAATGCTGGAACCAAACGACCCATATTGGTAAGGTGGATTTCACTAGGGGAACTTAAGATTTTACTTCTTGGTCATATGCATCATATGAATATCAGGAACATGAGATTTCAAGGTAACTCTCAGTTCTGATTTTAAAATGTTGCGGTTGCAAATAGTGACAGAAAGTCAACATGGAATACCAGATTTCTATAAGAAAAAAAGCATTTTTGCTGCAGAAAAGTTCGAGTTAAAACTAAATCCCAATTTTTCGACCCACCAGCAGAACGAGTTAGTTCTCCATTTTCAATTTGTCGTTTTAGATCTTTCTGACAAAGTTTTTCTTTTTCCAAAGTAACTCCACTTCGCATGTGGTTCGGACACAGGAGTTGTCCAGCTTTGGGTCAACAGTAAACTCTAACCTAGAAGAATTGTAAAGAAAGGATTTTCTATTAACTAGAGGACCAGCATTATCTGGGACAGGAACAAGACTGTTTTGGTGGTGGTTTTGATCCAAACCAATCATTTGTGGGTGAAATAGTGAGTTAATTTGTGGGATTATATTCTGTCACCAGAAGACATATCTAAATTATTTTTAGCGAGGAAGATCTACAGGGAAGAATACTAACTGGAAATCATTGCATATGAAATAAAGGTGAGGTACCCTGAACCAAAGCTTCAGTGTAAATACTGGGTTTATTAAGAGAGCAATATCATTGTATATAACGGTCATATAGTAGCATCCCCTTGACATTCTACATTTTAGGGCTCTTCCATCTGTGTAAAATGATGGTTTATTATTATTATTTTTAATTTAGACACAACCGTGTAGGAGCGTGAGACTGTAACTCATCCTTATTGCAAAGGGAATCAATGTTCGGCCTCTGCCTTAGTGCCGAGGAAAGGGGTGGTGACTTCATTGGATGCGCCTCTTGATGATGGAGCTGGCAAGTGGCAAGTCTCTGATGATGGAGCTGGCGGAGGTAAATTTTCAGATGCAGGAGTCGGCTAAGGTAAGTCTAAAGCATGGAGAGTAACAGGAAAACTAGGGCAAGGTAAGTAGAAGGAGCCGGGGAGGTAGCTAACGCTTCAATCAGGCACCGGTCCAGGAGGACGCCATTTTTTGAATCCTCGCGCCGCCGGCGTGTCGGCGTCATGACTTCATGTGT
>JAACNH010001308.1:0-84549 GCA_019447015.1 Hymenochirus boettgeri
TAGTAACATAGTATTGGAGGTTGTATAAAGACATACGTCCATGTAGTCCAAACATTATAAACTACACAGAATGTTTGTCTACCAGTTACATAGTAATGGATGTTGAATGAAGGCATACATCCATCTAGTCCAAACTTTATACCCTATCAGGTACTACTGCTTGCTAGAGCTAAGGCTGAGTACACAACATCCAATTTTTCAGGCCGACTGACCAATATTACTATGAATCGTTTGTTGGGGCAAAAAATCAGATGTTGTATTTCAATTTGAAGTGCTGGGATTTGTAGTGTAACGTTTTGCAGAGCGCTGTGCTAGGCGGTAAACATATGTATTGCTGGAGAGATTATATGGTAACAATACATCCCAAGTCTGTTTTTTCCATATTTGCAGTGGGTAAAAGTTGTACTCACGCTGTGGTACAGGCCCAGCTCATTATCCAAGACAAGAACTACGGAATACATCCATTCGTGGTACAGGTACGAAACCTGCAGGATCACTCACCTATGCCAGGTAACTGTCCTCACCTGTGGGAAGTTTAATGTTGTTTAGTACAGTGTTTTTAGGGAAACTCGCCCATCTCTACCCTTAACGGGAAGTCAATGGGGATTTTTTAAAGTTGGTCTTTCTCCTTTCAGTGATAAATTGTCAGTTTACAAGGCTATTCCCACGGAGATGAGGTATCTGGTGCTGTCGTCCATATCGGTACAAGACGATATAACGTATGGTTGGTGAGAGGGTTTGTACCTAATGGGTCAGTTCTATCTCCCACTCAACTAAGCCAGTGTACAGGTTAACTTAGTTTAAATGACTTACCTTTACCAAAGATTCTTCTAAAGCTACTGATAGACTCCCGTCCCTTGCCATGGTTCACTCCTCTTCAACTTCCAGGTTACAACGGCTATCGGCCTTTACTACATCTGCTCAAATCAGTTCTCTGCTGGAGAGGGAATGGGGTCTGGGACTTTAGAAGCATCTTTGCTAATGGACACAACATAATGTATATGCGGACTTTGGTAGAGAGGGTGGCGATGTCCTCATAGGTAAAGTCTGTTCTACCATTCAGTGCAAACCTTAAAGTTAAATAAAAAGAGGTGCAGAGGATGGCAGGCTACCATCTCATGAGAGATCCACCTCGTCTCTTACTGATTGGATTTGTATCACCACGACCAGTGTGGTCACGTACACCAACAACCATAGTAACATAACAAGCAATATTTACTGTATTAATCCAAATCGTCCCCCTCCAGGAATCACAGTTGGAGACGTCGGACCGAAAATGTCATTTGAACAATTCGATAACGGATTTCTCATGATGAGAAACATTCGCATCCCAAGGGAAAACATGCTGAGCAGATACTCTGAGGTACACAGAGAGGAACGAAGTATCTAATACCTACACCCCATACTCATCTTAGAAAAGCCCCAACTGCTGATTGAAATGTTAGATCACTTACCCTTCTCAGAAATTTCTAGCCCGAAACACCAGTAAAATCTTTCATTATAGCAAGATCTCTAGTCACCTTTTCACCTTTCCTCCTCCCCTCTACCACTGGTACGGGCATGCCCAGTGTAATCATTCTAGCAGTGTTATATCTATAATCTACATAATGACACGGCGTATTGTTATAACTATAACGGTGTTATATCTACCGTCTACTACATAATGACACGGTGTATTGTTATAACTATAGCAGTGTTATATCTACAATCCGACCTCTACTACATAATGAACGGTGTATTGTTATAACTATAGCGGTGTTATATCTACCGTCTACTACTAATGAACACGGTGTATTGTTATAACTATAGCGGTGTTATATCAAATCTACCGTCTACTACATAATGACACAGTGTATTGTTATAACTATAGCGGTGTTATATCTAACACCGTCTACTCATATATGAACGGTGTATTTGTTTATAACTATAGCGTTGTTATATCTACCCGTCTACTACATTGACACGGTGTATTGTTATAAACTATAGCGGTGTTATATCTACCATTCTACTACATAATGACACGGTGTATTGTTATAACTATAGCGAGGTATATCTAACCCGTCTACTACATCATGACACCAGTGATTGTTATAACTATAGCAGTGTTATATCTACACATACTACTACATCACTGACAAACGGTGTATTGGTTAATATCTATAGCGGTGCTATATCTAACCATCTACTACATAATGACACGGTGTATTGTTATAACATAACGGTGTTATTCTACCCATCTACTACATATGACACGGTGTATTGTTATAACTTAACGGTGTTATATCTACCGTCTACTACATAATGACACGGTGTATTGTTTAACTATAACGGGTTATAATCTACCATCTACTACATATGACAACGGCTTTTGTTATAGCTATAACGGTTATATCTAACCGTCTACTACATAGGACACGGCGTATTGTTATAACTATAACGGTGTTATATCTACCATCTACTACATAATGACACGTGTTTGTTTAACTATAGCGGTGTTATATCTACCATCTACATAATGACACTGTGTATTGTTATAACTATAGCGTGTTATATCTAACCATCTACATAATGACACGGCGTATTGTTAATAACTATAGCGTGTTATATCTACCATCTACTACTAATAACGGTGTATTTGTTATAACTATAACGTGTTATATCTACCATCATACTACATAATGCACACGTGTATTGTTATAACTATAGCGGTGTTATATCACCAGTCTCCTACATATGACAACACGGCGTTATTGTTATACACTATAGCAGTGTTATATCTACCCGTCTACTACATAATAACACGGTGTATTGTTATAAACTATAGAGGTGTTTATATCTACCATCTACTACATAATGACACGGTGTTTGTTTAACTATACAGTGTTATATCTACCATCTACATAATACACAGTGTATTGTTTTACTATAGACGGTGTATATCTACCATCTACTACATAATGACACTGTGTATTGTTATAAACTAGAGCAGTGTTATATCTACCATCTACTATGACACAGTGTATTGTTATAACTATAACGGTGTTTATCTACCATCTACTACATAATGAACCGGTGTATTGTCAAACTATAGCGGTGTTATATCTACCATCTACTACCATAATGACCACGGCGTATTGTTAAAACTAAAGCGTGGTTATATCTACCATCTACTACTAATGACACGGTATTGTTATAACTATACGTGTTATATCTCCATCGTACTACATAAATGACACGGTGTCTGTTATAACTATAACGGTGTTATATCTACCGCTACTACATAATGACACGGCGTATTGTTATAACTATAGCGGTGTTATATCTACCATCTACTACATACGACACGGCTTATTGTTATAACTATAGCGGTGTTATATCTACCATCTACTACATAACGACACGCGTATTGTTATATAACTATGGGCGGTGTGTATATCTACCATCTAACTACATAATGACACCGTATTGTTATAACTTAGCGGTGTATATCTACACTCTACTACATAATGACACTGTGTATGTTATAACTATAACGGTGTTATATCTACCATCTCTACATAATGACACGGTGTATTGTTATAACTATAGCGGTGTTATATCTACCATTTACTACATATAGACACGTGTATTGTTATAACTATAAGCAGTGTTATATCTACCATCTACTACATAACGACACGGTCGTATTGGTTTAACTATAGCGGTGTTATATCTACATCTACTACATATGACACAGTGATTGTTATAATATAACGTGTTATATCTACCTCTACTACATAATGACCACGGCGTATTGTTATAACTATAACGGTGTTATATCGTACCATCTACTGCATAATGACCACGGCGTAGTGTTATAAACATACGGTGTTATATCTACCGTCTACTACATAATGACACGGCGTATTGTTATAAACTATAACGGTGTTATATCTACCATCTACTACATAATGACCACGCGTATTGTTATAACTATAAGCGGTGTTTATCTACCATCTACTACATAATGACACTGTGGTATTGTTATAACTATACGGTGTTATATCTTACCAGTCTACTACTTGACAACGGTGTATTGTATATAAATACGGTGTTATATCTACCATCTACGTACATATGACACGGTGTATTGTTATACTATAACGGTGTTATATCGCACGCATATACTACATAATGACCGGTGTATATTGTTATAAACTATAGCAGTGTTATATCTAAACTACCGACTACATAATGACACGGTGTTTGTTTAAACTATAGCAGTGTTATATCTACCGTCTCTACATAATGACACGGTGTATTGTTATACATAAGCGGTGTTATATTCTACCATCACTACATAGGACACGGCGTATTGTTATAACTATAACGGTGTTATATCTACCTCTATTACTACATAATGACACTGTATTGTTGTAACTATAGCTTGTTATATCTACCATCTACTACACTAATGACAACGGGTATTGTTATAAGCTAACGGTGTAATATCTATCTCCGTCACTACATAATGACACGGGTAATTTGTTAAGCAAGCAGTGTTACTATCTACCATCTACTACATAATGACACGCGTATTGTTATAACTATAGGCATGTGTTATATCTACCATCTACTACATATGACACGCGTATTGTTTATAACTATAGCGGTGTATATCTACCATTACACATAAGACACGGTGATTGTTATACTATAACGTGTTATATCTACCATCTACTACATAATGACACGGTGTATTGTTATAAAACTATATCATGTTATATCTATCTACCATCTACTACATATGACTACGTGGTATTGTTTATAACTATAACGGTGTTATATCTACCATCTACTACATAATGACACGTGTATTGTTATAAACTATAACGGTGTGTTATCTACCATCTACTACATAATTACACTGTGTATGTTTATAACTATAAGCGTGTTATATTACCATCTACTACATAATGACACGGTGTATTGTATAACTATAATGGTGTTAATCAACCCGTCTACTACATAATGACACGGTGATTTTTATACCTATAACGGTGTTATATCTACCGTCTACTACATATGACAGCGGTTATTGTTATAACTATAGCGGTGTTTATATCTACCATCTACTACATAATGACAACGGTATTGTTATAACCATAACGGTGTTATATCTACCTTCTACTACATAATGACACGGTGATTGTTATAACTATAAGCGTGGTTATATCTACCCATCTACTACAATAATGACAATGTGTATTGTTTATAACTTAGCGTGTTTATCTACCATCTACTACATAATGACACGTCGTATTGTATAACTATAGCGGTGTTATATTCTACCATCTACTACATATATGACACGGTGTATTGTTATAACTAACGGTGTTATATCTCACTCTACATAATGACACGTTATTTTATAACTATAGCGGTGTTATATCTAACACCGTCTACTACATAATGACACGGCTGTAGTGTTTATAACATAGCATGTTATATCTACCGTCTACTACATAATACACGGTGATTGTTATAACTATAGCGTGTTTATCTACCATCTAATACATACTACACAGTGTATTGTTATAACTCATACACGGTGTATATCTACCATCTACATAATGACACAGTGTAATGTTATAACATAACGGTGTTAATCTACCATCTACTACATAATGACACGGTGTATTGTTATAACTATAGCAGTGTTATATCTACCATCTACATAATGACAAACAGTGTATGTTATAACTATAACGGTGTGATATCTACTCACATCTACTACATAATGACACGTGTATTGTCATAACTATAGCGGTGTTATATCTACCACTACTAACATATGAAACGGCGTATGTTTATAACTATAGAGCGGTGTTATATCTACCTATCTACTACATAATGACACGGTGTATTGTTATAACTATAACGTGTTTATCTACCATCTACTACATAATGACATGGTGTTGTTATAACGATAACGTGTTATATCTACCGTCTACTACATATGACCGCGTATTGTTATAACTATAGCGTGTTTATATCTACCATCTACTACAATCATGCCACGGCGTATTGTTATAACTATAGCGGTGGTATAATCTACCATCTACTACATAATGACACGTGTATTTGTTATAACTATAACGGTTTTATACTACCATCTACACATAATGCCACGGTGTATTGTTATAACTATACGTGTGTTCTATCTACCATTACTACATAATGACAACGGTTGTATTGGTTAAAACTATAGCAGTGTTATATCTACCATCTACTTACAAACGACACGGCGTATTGTTATACCTAGCGGTGTTATATCTAACTCTACCATCTATTGCTACTACATAACACATGGTATTGTTTATAATACATAACGGTGTTAATATCTACCATCTACTACATAATGACACGGCGTATTGTTATAACTAAACGGTGTTATATCTACTAACCATCATACTGCATATGACAACGGCGTATTGTTTAATAACTATAAGCGGTGTTATTATCTACCGTCTACTACATAATGACAGGCGTATTGTTATAACTATAACGTGTTATATCTACCATCTACTCATAATGACACGGCTATTGTTATAACTATGCGGTGTTATATCTACCATCTACTACATAAAGACACGTGTGTATGTTTATAACTATAACGGTGTTTATATCTAACACGTCTACTCATATATGACACGGTATTGTGTTATAACTAAACGGTTTTAATCTACCATCTACTACATAATTGACACGGTGTATTGTTATAACTATAACGGTGTTATATCTACGCATAACTACAAATGACAACGGTGTATTGTTTATAACTATAGCAGTGTTTAATATCAAACCGTCTACTACATATACACGGTGTATTGTTATAACTATACGCAGTGTTTATATCAAAACCTGTCTACTACATAATGACACGGTGTATTGTTATAACTTAGCAGTGTTTATATCTAACCGTCACTACATATGACACGGTGTATTGTTGTAACTATAAGCGGTGTTATATCTACCATCTATCTACATAATGACACGGCGTATTGTTATACTATAACGGTGTAATATCTACCGTCTACTACACATATGACACGTGTATTGTTAAACTATAGCAAGTGTTATATCTAACCATCTACTACATAATGACACTGGCGTATTGTTATAAACTATAGCAGTGTTTATCTACCATCTACTACATAATGACACGGCGTATTGTTATAACTTAAGCGTGTTATATCTACCATCTACTACATAATGACACGGGTGTATTGTTATAACTATAGGCCTTGTTATCTCTACCATCTACTACATAATGACACGGTGTATTGTTATAACTATCGCAGTGTTATATCACCATCTACTACATTGACACGGTGTATTGTATAACTATAACGGTGTTATATCTACCATCTATACATAATTATGAAAACACGTTGTATTGTTTATAACTATAACGGTGTTATATCTACCATCTATACTAATATTACACTGTTTATTGTTATAATAGAGCGGTGTTTATATCTACCATCTACTCACTAATGACCGTGTATTGTTATAACTATAGACGGTGTTATATCTACCTACTACTACAAATGACACGGTGTATTGTTATAACTATAACGTGTTTAAATCTACCGTCTACTACATAATGACACGGTGTATTGTTTATACACTATAGCTTGTGTTTATATACTAAACCATCTACTACATAATGACACGGTATTGTTATACTATAACGGTGTTATATCTACCGTTCTACATAATGAACGGTGTATTGTTATAACTATAGCGGTGTTATATCCTACTCACTACATATGACTGGTGTATTGTTATAAAACTATAAGCGGTGTTATAATCTAACCATCTACTACATAAGCGACACGGCGTATTGTTATAACTATAGCGTGTTAGTCTATACTCATCTACATCTCTCATACATAAGACACGGTGTATTGTTATAACTATAACGTGGTTATATCTACCATCTACTACATAATGACCGCGTGTATTGTTATACTATAGCGGTGTTATATCTACCGTCTACTACATAATGACACGGCGTTTGTTATAAACTATAGCAGGTGTTTCTATCTACCAGTCTACTACATATAACACTGGTGTATTGTTATACACTATAGCGGTGTTAATATCTACCATCTACTACATAATGACACAGTGTATTGTTAAAACTATAACGTTGTTATATCTACCATCTACATATGACACAGTGTGATTGTGTATAACTATAACGGTGTTATATCTACCATCTACTACATAATGACACGGTGTATTGATTATAACATAGCGTGTTATTCTACCACTACAATCATGACACAGTGTATTGTTATAAACTATAACGGTGTTATATCTACCATCTACTACATAATGAACGGTGTATTGTTCTAACTATAAGCGGGTGTTATATCTACCTTCTACTACATAATGACACGGCTATTGTTATAACATAGCGGTGTTATATCTACCATCTACTACATAATGACACGTGTATTGTTATAACTATACGGTGTATATCTACCATCTACTACATAATGACACTGGGTATGTTAAACTAGAACTGTGTGTTATATCTACCCGTCTACTACATAATGACACGTGCTATTGTTATAACTATAGCGGTGTTATATCTACCATCTACTACATAACGACACGGCGTATTGTTTATAACTATAGCGGTGTTATATCTAACCACTCTACTCATAATGACACGTGTATTGTTATAACTATAGCGTGTTTGTTATAACCATCTACTACATAATGACACGGTGTATTGTTATAACTATACGGTGTTTAATCTACCCTCTACTACATAATGACACGGTGTATTGTTATAACTATAGCGGTGTTATTCTACCATTTACTACATAATGACCGGTGTATTGTTATACTATAGCAGTGTTATATCTAACATCTACTACATAACGACACGGCGTATTGTTATAAACTATAGCGGTGTTTATCTATACCATCTACTACATAATGACCACCAGTATATTGTTATAACTATAACGGTGTTATATCTACCATCTACTACATAATGACACTGGCGTTTGTTGATACTATAGAACGGTGTTAATATCTACATCTACTGCATAATGACACGGCGTATTGTTATAACTATAGCGGTGTTATATCGTACCGTCTACTACAATAATGACACGGCGTATTGTTATAAACTATAGACGGTGTTATATCTACCACCATCTACTACATAATGACACGGTGTATTGTTATAACTATACGGTGTTATATCTACACCATCTACTACATAATGACAATGTGTATTGTTGTAACTATAACGTGTTTATATCTACCGTCTACTACATAATGACCGGTGTATTGTTATAACTATAACGGTGTAATCTACCATCTACTACAATAATGCACGGCGTATTGTATACACTATAAACGGTGTTATATCTAACCGTCACTACATAATGACACGGCGATTGTTATAACTTAACGGTGTTATATCTACCATCTACTACATAATGACACGGTGTATTGTATAACTATAGCGGTGGTTAATTTACCATCTACTACATAATGACACGGTGTATTGGTTATAACTATAGCGGTGTATATCACCAGTCTACTACATAATGACACTTGATTTGTAAATAACTATAGCGGTGTTATATCTACCATCTACTACATAACTGACACGGTGTATTGTTATAACTATAGGGTGTTAATCTACAACCGTCTACTACATAATGACAGCTGTGTATTGTAATAACTATAGCGGTGTTATATTCTAAACCATCTACTACATAATGACACTGTGGTATTGTTATAACTATGGCGGTGTTATAATCTACCATCTACTACATATGACACGGTGTATTGTTATAACTATAACGGTGTTATATCTACCACCTACTACAGAATGACACTGTGGTATTGTTTATAACTTCAACGGTGTTTATATCTACCATCTACTACATATGACACGGGTATTGTTATACACTATAGCGGGTTAATACTCTACCATCTACTACATAATGACAACACGGTGTATGTTATAAACTATAACGTGTTAATCTACCATCTACTACATAATGACATACAAGGTGTATTGTTATAACTATAAGCGGTGTTATATCTACCATCTACTACATAATGACACGGGTATTGTTATAACTATAACGGTGTTTATATCTACCTCTACTACATAATGACACGGTATGTTATAACTATAGCGTGTTATATCTACCATCTACTACATAATGACACGGGGTATTGTATAACTTAAGCGGTGTTATATCTCCCATCTACTACATAATGACACGGGTATTGTTATAAACTATAACGTGTTATATCTAACCGTCTACTCATAATGACACGGTGTATTGTTATAACTATAACGGTGTTTATATCTACCATCTACTACATAATGACACGGCGTATTGTTATACTATAAACGGTGTTATATCTACCGTCTACTACATAATGACAACGGTGTATTTTATAACTATAGCGGTGTTATATCTAACCATCTACTCAATAATGACACGTTGTATTGTTATAACTATAACGGTGTATATCTAACTATCTACGTCTACTACATAATGACACGGTTATTGTTATAACTATAGCGGTGTTATATCTACCTCTACTACATATGACAACGTGTATTGTTTATACTATAGCGGTGTTATATCTACCATCTACTACATAATGACACGGTATTGTTTATAACTATAACGTGTTATATCTACTACCATCTACTACATAATGACACGGTGTATTGTTATAACTGTATCTATCTACCATCTACTACATAATGACAGGTGTAATTGTTTAAAACTATAGCGGTGTTATATCTCACCATCTACTACATAATGACACGGTGTATTTATATCTATATACGTTTATATCTACCATCTACTACATATGACACGGTATTGTTATAAAACTATAACGGTGTTATATCTCACGTCTACTACATAATGACACGGCGTATGTTATAACTATACGGTGTTTATATCACTCCATCTACTACATAATGACACGGCGTAGGTTAAACTATAACGGTTTGTTTATATCTACCAGTCTACTACATAATGACACGGCGTATTGTTATAACTAGCGGTGTTTATATCTACCATCTACTACATAATGAACAACACGGCGTATTGTTTATAAACTTAGCGGTGTTATATCTACCATCTACTACATAATGACACGGTGTATTGTTATAACTATAACGGTTTATATCTACCATCTACTACATAATGACACGCGTATTGTTATAACTATAACGGTGTTATATCTACCTACTACTACTAATACGCACGGCTGTATTGTTATAACTATAACGGTTTATCTAACCATCTACTAACATAATGACAACGGTGTATTGTTTATAACTATAGCGGTGTTATATCTACACTCTACTACATAATGACACGGTGTATTGTTTACTATAGCGGTGTTATATCTACTACACTCTACTACAATATGACACGGTGTATTGTTAAACTATAGCGGTGTTATATCTACCATCTACTACATAATGACACGGTGTATTGTTATAACTATACGGTGTTATATCTAACACATCTACACATAATGACAACACGTGTATTGTTATAACTATAACGGGTTAATATCTACCATCTACTACAATAATGAACACGGTGTATTGTTATACTATAGCAGTGTTATATCTACCTCTACTACATAATGACACGTGTATTGTTATAACTATAGCAGGTGTATATCTAACCATCTACTACATAATGACACCCGTGTATTGTTATAACTATAAAGCGGTGTTATATCTAACCTCTACTACATAATGACACGGTGTATTGTTTATAACATAACGGTGTTATAATCTACCCATCTACTACATAATGACACGGTGTATTGTTATAACTATAACGGTTTATATCTACCATCTACTACATAGACACGAGTGTATTGTTATAACTATACGTGTTATATCTAACCATCTACTACATAATGACACGGGTATTGTTATAACTATAGCGGTGTTATATCTACCATCTCTACTACATATGAACACGTGTATTGTTATACTATGAGTGTTATATCTACCATCTACTACATAATGACACGGTGTATTGTTATAACTATAGCACGGTGTTATATACTACCCATCTACTAACATAATGACACAACAAAGGCGTATTGTTTATAACTATAACGGTGTTATATCTACCATCTACTACATAATGACACGTGTATTGTTATAACTATAGCGTGTTTATATCTACCATCTACTACATAATGACACGGCGTATTGTTATAACTATAAGCGGTGTTATATCTACCATCTACTACATAATGACACGGCGTATTGTATAACTATAGCGTGTTATATCTAACCGTCTACTACATATGACACGGCTGTATTGTTTATAACTATAACGTGTTATATCTACCATCTACTCTACATAATGACACGGTGTATTGTTAATAACTATAGCAGTGTTATATCTACCACTACTACATAATGACACGTGTATTGTTATAACTATAACGGTGTTATATCTACCGTCTACTACATAATGACACGGTGTATTGTTATAACTATAACGGTGTTATATCTAACCATCTACTACATAATGACACGGTGTATTGTTATAACTATAATGTTTATATCTACCCATCTACTCTATACATATGACACGGGTATTGTTAAACTATAACGTGTGTTATATCTACCTCTACTACATAATGACACTGGTATTGTTATAACTTAGCGTTGTTATATCTACCATCTACTACATAATGACACGCGTGATTGTTATAACTATAACGGTTATATCTACCAGTCTACTACATAATTACACGGTGTATTGTTATAACTATAAGCGGTGTTATATCTATCTACCATCTACTACATAATGCAACGGCGTATTGTTATAACTATACGGTGTTATATCTACCTCTACTACATAGAATGACACGGTGTATTGTTATAACTATAGCGTGTGTTATATCTACCATCTACTACATAATGACACGGTGTATTGTTATACTTGACACGGTGTATTTTATAACAAGGGTGTTATAATCTAACCATCTACTACATAATGACACGGCGTATTGTTTATAACTAAACGGTGTTATATCTACCATCTACTACATAATGACAGCGTGTATTGTTATAACTATAGCCGTGTTATATCTCTCCATCTACTACATAATGAACACGGTGTATTGTTTATAACTATAACGGTGTTTATATCTACCATCTACTACATAATGACACGCGGTGTATTGTTATAAACTATAGCGTGTTATATCTAAACCATCTACTACATAATGACACGGTGTTTGTTATAACTATACGTGTTAATATCTACCATCTACTACATATGACACGTGTATTGTTATAGTACTATAGCGGTGTTATATCTACCATCTACTACATAATGACACGGGTATTGTTTTATAACTAAGACGGTGTTATATCTACCATCTACTACATAATGACACGTGTATTGTTATAAACTATATGGTGTTTATATCTACCTCTCTACTACATAATACACGGTGTATTGTTTAAACTATAGCGGTGTTATATCTACCATCTACTACATAATGACACGCTTAATTGTTATAACTATAACGGTGTTTATACTACCATCTACTACTACTACTACGAATGACAC
The DNA here is from genome assembly GCA_019447015.1 of Hymenochirus boettgeri. Classification (NCBI taxonomy): domain Eukaryota; kingdom Metazoa; phylum Chordata; class Amphibia; order Anura; family Pipidae; genus Hymenochirus; species Hymenochirus boettgeri. The sequence continues at coordinate 13,668 of JAACNH010001308.1, forward strand.
GGTGTATTGTTATAACTATAGCGTGTTATATCTACCATCTACTACATAATGACACTGTGTATTGTTATAACTATAACGGTGTTATATCTAACCGTCTACTACATATGACAACGCGTATTGTTATAACTATAGCAGGTGTTATAATCTACCATCTACTACATAATGACACGTGGTAATTGTTATAACTATAACGGTCGTTATATCTACCGATCTACAATAAATGACCCGGTGTATTGTTATAACTATAGCGGTGTTATATCTCTCTCTACTACATAATGACACGGTGTATTGTTATAAACTATAGCAGTGTTATATCTATCTAACCGTCTACTACTAATGACACGTGTATTGTTAAATATAGCTGTTATATCTACTCTACTAATAAACACGGTGTATTGTTATAACTATACAGTGTTATATCTACCGTCTACTACATAATGACACTGTGTATTGTTGATATACTATATGCGGTGTTTTATATCTACCATCTACTACATAATGACACGGCGTATTGTTATAACTATACGGTGTTATATCTACCTCTACTACATAATGACACGGTTATTGTTTATAACTATCGCGTGTTATATCTACCATCTACTACATAATGACACGGTGTATTGTTATAACTATACATAAGCGTGTTATATCTCTCTACTCTACTACTAATGACACGGTGTATTGTTATAAACTATAGCGGTGTTATATCTACCATCTACTACATAATGACACCGGTGTATTGTTATAACTATAGCCGTGTTTATCTACCATCTACTACATAATGACACGGCGTATTGTTATAACTATAGCAGTGTTATATCTACCACTACTACATAATGACACGGGCGTATTGTTATAACTATACGGTGTTTATATCTACCATCTACTACATAATGACACGGTGTATTGTTAAACTATAAGCGGTGTTATATCTACCATCTACTACATAATGACACGGGTATTGTTATAACTAACAGTGTTTATCTACCATCTACTACTAAATGACACGGCGTATTGTTATAACATAACGGGTGTTATATCTAATCTACACCTCTACTACATATGACACGGGTATTGTTTTAACTATAACGGTGTTATATCTAACCGTCTACTACATAATGACACGGCGTATTGTTTATACATAGTCGTGTTAATATCTACCATCTACACATAATGACACGGTATTGTTATAACTATACGGTGGTTTAATCTACAAACTTCTACTACATAATGACACGGTGTATTGTTATAACTATAGACGGTGTTATAATCTAACCATCTATCTACTACATAATGACACGGTGTATTGTTATAACTATAGCGGTGTTATATCTAACCATCTAACTACATATGACACGGCGTATTGTTATAACTATAACGGTGTTATATATCTACCATCTACTACTAATGACACGGTGTATTGTTATAACTATAGCGGTGTTTATCATCTAACCATCTACTACACATAATGACCGGTGTATTGTTATAACTATAACTGTTGTATATCTAATCTACCATCTACACATAATGACACGTGTATGTTATAACTATAAGCGGTGTTATATCTACACGTCTACTACATACATGACAAGCGTATTGTTATAACTATACGGTGTTATATCTACCGTCTACTACATAATGAAACGGTGTATTGTTATAACTATAGCGGTGTTAATCTACATCTACTACATAATGACATACGGTGTATTGTTATAACTATAGCGTGGTTATATCTAACCCAAAAACATCAACTATCTACTACATAACGACACGGTGTATTGTTATAACTATAGCAGTGTTATATCTACCATCTACTACATAATGACACGGTTTATTGTGATAACTATAGGCAGTGTTATATCTACCATCTAACTACAATAATGACACTGGTATGTGTTATAACTATACGTGTTTATATCTACCTCTACTACATATTGACACGGTGTATTGTTATAAACTAGCAAGTGTATATCTCACCTCTACTACATATGACAACGGTGATTGTTATAACTATAGGGTGTTATATCTACCTCCTACTACATAATGACAACGTGTATTGTTATAACTATAACGGTGTTAATCTACCATCTACCGTCTACTACATAAGACCTGTGTATTGTTTAAACTATAGCGTGTTTATATCTAAACGTCTCTACATATGACACGGTGTATTGTTATAACTATAGCGGTGTTATTCATCTACTCTACTACATATGACACGGTGTATTGTTTATACTATAACGGTGTTATATCTAACCGATCTACTACTAAGACACGGTTTGTTATAAACTATAGCGGTTTATACTACCATCTACTACATAATGACACGGTGTATTGTTATAACTATAGCAGTGTTATAATCTACCTCTACTACAATATGACACGGTGTAGTTGTTATAACTATAGGTGTTTATATCTCCATCCGTACTACATAATGACAGCTGTGTATTGTTTATACCTATAAGCGTGTTATATCTACTAACCGTCTACTACATAATGACACGTGTGTTTTAAACTTAGATGTTTATATCTACCGTCTACTACATAAGACACGGCGTATTGTTATAACTATAGCGGTGTTATATCTACCATCTACTTACATAATGACACGGTGTATTGTTATAAATCGGTGTTTAACTCTACCATCTACTACATAGATGACACGGCTATTGTTATAACTATAGCGGTGTTTATATCTACCGATCTACTACATAATGACACGGTTATTGTTATAACTATAGCGTGTTATATCTAACCGTCTACTACATAATGACCACGTGTATTGTTATAACTATAGCGGTGTTATATCTATCCGTCTACTCTACAATAATGACACGGCGTATTTGTTATAACTATAAGCGGTGTTATATCTACCAGCTACTACATAATGACACGTGCTATTGTTAAACTATAGCAGGTGTTATATCTATCTCTACTACAAATGACACGGGTATTGTTATAACTATAGCGGTGTTTATTTCTCACCATCTACTACACATAATGACAACGGCTGGTATTGTTATAATAACTATAGCATGTTATATCTACATCTACTACATAATGACACGGTGCGTATTGTTATAACTATAACATGGTTATATCTACCACTCTACTACATAATGACACGGTATTGTTATACTATAGCGGTGTTATACTCTACACCTCTACTACATAATGACAACGTGCGTATTGTATAACTATACGTGTTATATCTACCATCTACTACATAATGACACGCGTATTGGTTATACACTAATAACGGTGTTATATCTACACCGTCTACTACATAATGAACACGGCTATGTTATACTATAACGGTGTTATATCTACCTCTACTACTACATAATGACACGGTGTATTGTTAACTATAAGGTGTTATATCTACCATCTACTACATAATGACACGGTGTATTGTTATAAACATAACGGTCGTTATTCTACCATCTACTACACATAATGACACGGTGTTATTTGTTATAACATAGGCCAGTGGTGTATATCTAACCATCTACTCATGATAATGACTATAGAATGTCGCTAAACTTCGAAAAATCCGGTCCGCGCTAGGATCCGTCGGATTTTTCGCAAAAATCCGTAAATCGAAAATCCGCGAGCGACCCGTTAAAAACTATTAAACTGACAGTTCGTCAATCCCCCGCATTAAAAGTGGTCTAACATATCCTGTGGAATGTAACTTAAATCACTCAGGGACCTGGTACTGTCCTTAAAACACGTATCAATGCCTCAAATACCTAAAATTACGTCCGCTATTAGCCGCGAACAGTTTTTTTTTTCGAAAATACGAGGATGCCGTAAAAACGAGGATCTCCGTAAACACCGAGGATTTCCGTAAGTCCCGCGATCTCCGTAAAACGGAGGATTTCCCGTAAAAAACGAGGATTCCGTAAGTCCGCGATCTCCGTAAAAACGAGGATTTCCCGTAAAACGAGGATTTCCCGTAAAAAGAGAAACCGGAACTTCCTGCCTATCCAAATGGCCAGTGCTGCAAAGCACATATGCCCTGAACTAACCTCCTGCCAGGGGGTATGATGATTTCCCCCCTGGCACCCACACATGTGCGGGTCCGGAGGCGCGAATAATGGAGGGCGCTAACAGCTCCGCATCCTGCGACGCTTCGGATACCAGACCCACTGTCTCTACCCTCAGAGGCCAGTTGTCAGACCTCATAGCAGAGGCCGCAATATGTGGCTGCCCGTTCGGCAAATGATAGAAGGCAATATACTTTTTCATTATATTACTGTATTATAATACGAGTAAATATTTTTAATTCCCTTTCTTACAAAACATATTTAATATATATATGTTTTTAAAAACATCAATAATCCTTAAATTTGGGGGCTTGAGATAGAGAGAGAGAGATCCAGGTTCTCTTTGTATTTCTCATTCATTCACTGGTTCTTATTACATTATTATTATTCGTGTATGATTCCATATCAGCCCTAATTTAAAGGGTTAAGTAAGTCAAAAAATAATCACTGAAAGTTCTTTATTCACATAACACCTAGAAATTTAAAATGATACCCACACATCGAACACACTTGTGGCCCACCCTTCCATTTCCATGGCAGCCTTATTTAAAGCTAAGTAAGTTAAACAAAATGAAATCGATCATTAAAAATTGATTCTTTTAATCTATAAATGACACTGTGATACCCACACATGACACAGTTAAAACACACTTTACGGCCCACCCTTTTAGTTTCATGGCAGGCCCTATTGGAAGGAAAGTAAGTCAAAAATAAAATGTTGATCAATTATTAAAAATTGATTATACACTCCAAATTGCAAACAATGTGTGTTAACCACCACCGCACAAACAAATCTATACAGATTACAAGTACACACACACTACTGATGCTCCCCTTCACCCAACCACAACTTTTCCCCTTTCCGTGGCTATAAACAATACACCCAATAAAAAATATTAATACGTAGCCAGAATAAGGTATGAAATCATTGGCCATAGCATAGATTGACTTTTATGAAAACTAATATTGCCTTATTTAATTCTGTAATTTTTTCAGCAGATTCAAAGTATAATAATTAATATTTCCTTAGATATATCATTCATTAATGTATTTTTTTATTTTAATTTGCAGGGGAATCTTCCTCGGATCCCCACCCCCACCACCGTCCCCGCCAAGAAATGAAGTGCGCCTATTGAAAAAAAAAAACATTTTTCTAAATCTTTCATCATTTGTTTCCAAGGCCACATACAGCGCACACGAGCCCTCAGAAAAAAGCGCGTGTTTTCCGGTGTGCTCCTTTGTGTATTGCCATGTGAGTGCAGTACGATAACATAATTGTGCAAAAATTGAGATCACATTAATTGTGCCCATCTATTGTGTGCTTTTTTAATTACACGTTGAATGTGTCCAAGCCCTTTAATCAAAATGTTTGGCATCATTTTTGTCAACTTCACTTCTCCGAGAATGTTTTAAGTAAATGTGTTGAACCATTTAATGACAGTGAGAGTTAAAATAAATTTCCTTTTTTTTTTAGCAACTACCTTACCCAACTAGCCTCAGGTGCTACGGGCAGCCCATTGCCCCTCGGGCATTCCGGTTGGGCCACCCACTCCGGGCATTCCACAACCCGCCCCAGAAGAGGAGAACCGGGGACCCCCCCAGACACGTAAGTGCATCCTAAGCATTTTTTTTGAATCTTTTTTATTGACTTGATTGTCCAGCAAATAATTAGTGAATTATCATTGATAATTTATTGAATTTTATTATGTCATTTCACTGATAAAAAATTTTTCGAATAAAAAAGGAAAGCAAATGCTTTAATGCTGTAGAGACAAGCTTCTTATTTCTCATTCCATTTATTGTCCCCAACCCCCATTGTTTGGGCTGTAACTGTCCCTCAGTTTTTAAAGCTTAAGAAGTCACGAAATTCGTGCGCCAAACGTCCAAATTTATCCCAGAAATGTCACTACACATAGCCTTTAGGAAAATGTTCTTTATAATATATTACTAAAGGGATTGACGGTGATTTTTTGTTTGAAATAATCATTTTTTTTTCTAAAGCAGGGGGACCAATCCTCTACAGGACCTCCACCCTCGCTCCACCCCCATCCTCACCTCCCCCTCTCTCTCTTCTCCCCATGCCCCCCAGGCCTCCACCCGCTTCAGCCCCTCCAGCACCATCCTGCCTCTCCAGTCCTCTGGCGGCCATGCTTGACCAATCGTAAGTAAATCATACTCGAATATCTACGTTATGAAATGTTTTATAATACAAGACTATAAATCTGTATTTTCCCATTGTTAAAATCCAATCCACGCTACATTAATGCAACATGGTACTTGTGGGTTTGGATGCTTTTTATGGGGGCTGCACCCACTCTCCACCAAACAAATTTTGTATTGTAGCACAGTCCGCAGTGATACAAAACCAAGAATGTTCGATACCAATTTACAATAAACGGTAATGTTTTAAGCCAGCATTACTCCCTGCTGTTGATCTAGTGATCCCCATGATGCAAATAATTCGCTTTAATTGCTGGTTTAGATGGTAGATTAACACTGCTATATTATCAATACCCCGTGTCTTATGTAGTAGATGGTATAACACCGTTATAGTCTATAACACTACACCGTGTCATTATGTAGTATGGTAATATAACACTGCTTATTAAACATAACACCGTGTCATTATGTAGTAAGGTAGATATACACCGCTATAGTTATATACAATACACCTGTCATTATGTAGTAGATGGTAGATATACACCGTTATAGTTATAACAATACACCGTTTCATTATGTAGTAGATGTAGATAAACACCGTTAGTTATAACATACACCGTGTCATTATGTAGTAGATGGTAGATATAACACGTATATAGTTATAACAATACGCCGTGTCATTATGTAGTAGATGGTAATATAACACCGCTATAGTTTATACAATACCCCGTGTCATTATGTAGTAGATGGTAGATATAACACTGCTATAGTTATACAATACACAGTGTCATTATGTAGTAGACGGTAGATATAACACCGTTATAGTTATAACAATACACAGTGTATTGTTATAACTATAACGGTGTTATATCTACCGTCTACTACATAATGACACGGTGTATTGTTATTAAACTATAACGGGTTATATCTACCATCTACTACATAATGACACGGTGTATTGTTATAACTATAAGTGTTGTTAATCTACATCTATATACATAATGGAACGGTGTATTGTTATAACTATAGGTGTTATATCTACCATCTACTACATAATGACACGGTGTATTGTTATAAACTATAGCGGTGTTATTCTACCATCTACTACATAATGACACGGTGTATGTTATACTATAGCAGTGGATATCACCATCTACTAACATAATGACACGGTGTATTGTTATAACTATAACGGTGTTATATACCATCTACTACATAAGTGAACGGTGTATTGTTTAACTATAGCGTGTTAATCTACCCTATCGAACATAATGACACGGTGTATTGTTATAACTATAGCAGTGTTATCTACCGTCTACTACATAATGACACGGTGTATTGTTATAACTATAACGGTGTTATATCTACCGTCTACTACATAATGACACTGTGTATTGTTATAACTATAACGGTGTTATATCTACCGTCTACTACATAATGACACGGTGTATTGTTATAACTATAACGGTGTTATATCTACCATCTACTATAATGACACGGTGTATTGTTTATAACTATAGCTGTGTTATATCTACCATCTACTACATAATGACACGGTGTATTGTTAATAGCTATACGGTGTTTGTTATCATCTACCATATACAGCGTATTTATAACATACATATACATATCTATAAACATAATGACACGGGTGTATTGTTATTCATAACTAATAACGGTGTTATATCTACCATCTACATAAAGACACGGGGTATTGTTATACTATAACGGTGTTATATCTACCATCTACTACATAATGACACGGTGTATTGTTATAACTATAACGGTGTTTGTTATATCTACATCTACTACATAATGACACGGTGTATTGTTATAAATATAGCGGTGTTATATCTACACATCTACATAATGACACGGTGTATTGTTATAAACTTATAGCGGTGTATATCTTACCATCTACTACATAATGACACGGTTGTTTGTATTGTATAACTATAGCGGTGTTATATCTACCATCTACTACATAATGACACGGCGTATTGTTATTAACTATGCGTGTGTATATTACCAATTACTACATAATGACACGGGTATTGTTATAAACTATAGCGTGTTATATCTACCATCTACTACATAAGACACGTTTGTTTGATTGTTATAACTATAAGCAGTGTTATAATCTACCCGTCTACTACATAATGACACGGGTTGTGTATTGTTATAAAACTATAGCGGTGTTATATTCTACCATCTACTACATAATCTACACGGGTGTATTGTTTATAACTATAGACGTGTTATATCTACCATCTATTACATAATGACCACGGTGTATTTTTAACTATAACTGTTAATCTACCATCTACTACATAAGGACACGTGTATTGTTATAACTATACACGGTGTTATATCTACCATCTAACTACATAATGACAGCGTAGTTGTTATAACTATAACGGTGTTATATCTACCATCTACTACATAATGACACGGTCGTATTGTTATAACTATCGCGGTGTATATCTACCATCTACTACATAATGACACGGTGTGATTGTTATAACTATAGCGGTGTTAATCTACCATCTACTACATAAGACACGGTCGTATTGTTATAACATAGCGGTGTTATATATACCATCTACTACATAAGAACGGCTGTATTGTTATAACTAGAACGGTGTTACATCTGACCATCTACTACATAAGACACGGTGTATGTATGTTATAACTATAACGGTGTTTATCTACCTCTACTACATAATGACACTGTGTATTGTTATAACTATAAGCAGTGTTATATCACCATCTTACTACATAAGACACGGTGATTGTTATACTATAACGGTTGTTATATCTACCGTCTACTACATAAGAACGGCGTATGTTTATAAAACTATAACGGGTGTATATCTACCATCTACTACATACATGACACGGTGATTGTTATACTATAGCGGTGTTATATCTACCATCTACTACATAATGACACGGTGTATTGTTATAACTATAGCGGTGTTATATCTACCATCATACTACATAATGAAACGGTGTATTGTTTATAACTATAGCGGTGTTATATCTACCTCCTACATAATGACACGTGGATTGTTATAACTATGCGGTGTTATATCTACCACTACTACATAATGACACGTGGATTGTTTATAACTATAGCGGTGTTATATCTACCATCTAACATAATGGACACGGCGTATTGTTAAACTATAGCGGTGTTATATCTACCATCTACTACATATGACACGTGCGTATTGTTTATAACTATAGCAGTGTATATCTACCATCTACTACATAATGACACGGTGTATTGTTTAACTATAACGGTGTTATATCTACCATCTAACATAATGACACGGTTGTATTGTTATAACTATAACGGTGTTATATCTACCATCTACATACATAGACACGGTGTATTGTTATAACTATAGCGGTGTTATATCTACCATCTACATAAGACACGGGTATTGTTATAAACTATAGCGGTGTTATATCTACCATCATACTACATAATGACACGGTTTGTATTGTTATAACTATAGCTGGTGTTATATCTACCACTACTACATAATGACACGGCGTATTGTTTTAAACTATAGCGGTGGTATATCTATCCATTACTACATAAGACACGGCGTATTGTTATAACTATAGCGGTTGTTATATTACCATCTACTACATAATGACACGGTGTTTGTTATAACTATTAGCGGTGTTATATCTACCATCTACTACATAATGACACGGTATTGTTATAACTATAACGGTTGTTATATCTACCATCTATATAATGACACGGTTGTATGGTTAAAATATAACGGTGTATAATCTACCATCTACACATAATGACACGGTGTATTGTGATACTATAGCGGTGTTATATCTACCTATACTACATAATGACACGGTGTATTGTTATAACTATAGCGGTGTTATATCTCACCTCTACTACATAATGACACGGTGTATTGTTATAACTAGAGCGGTGTTATATTCTACCATCTAATACATAATGACACGGGTATTGTTATAACTATACGGTGTTATCTACCATCTACTACATAATGACACGGTGTATTGTTATAACTATAACGGTGTTATATCTACCACACTACACTAATGACACGGTTGTATTGTTATAACTATAACGGTGTTATATCTACCATCACTACATAAATTGACACGGTGTATTGTTATAACTATAGCGGTGTTATGAATCTACCATCTACTACATAATGACACGGTGTATTGTATACTATAACGGGTTATATCTTACCGTCTACTACATAATGACACGGCGTTTGGTTATAACTATATACGGTGTTTATATACCATCTACTACATAATGGACACGGTGTATTGTTATAACATATAGCGGTGTTATTTTATATCTACCATTACTACATAAGACACGGTGTATTGTTATAACTATACGGTGTTATATCTACCACTTACATAATGACACGGTATTGTTATAACGATAGCGGTTTATATCTACCATCTACTACATAATGACACGGGTATTGTTTAACTATAGGTGTTATATCTACCATCTACTACATAAATGACACGGCGATTGTTATTAACTATAGCAGTGTTATATCTACCATCTACTACATATGACACGGTGTATTGTTATAACTATACGGTGGTATATCTACCATCTACTACATAATGACACGGTGTATGTTATAACTATAACGGTGGTATATCTACATCTACTACATAATGACACGGTGTATTTGTTTATAACTATAGCGGTGTTATATCTACCATCACTAATAATACACGGTGGTATTGTTATAACCTATAACGGTGTTAGATCTACCATCTACTACATAATGACACGGGGTTTGTATTGTTATAAACTATAGCGTGTGTATATCTACCATCTACTACATAATGACACGGTGTAGTTGTATACTATAACGTGGTTATATCTACCTCACTACATAATGACACGGTTATTGTTATAACTATACGGTTTATATCTACCATCTACTACATAATGACACGGGTTATTGTTATAACTATAGCGGTGTTATATCTACCATCTACTAATAAAATGACACGGTGTTGTATGTTATAACATAACGGGTTATATCTACCATCTTACTACATAATGACACGTGTATTGTTATAAATATAACGGTGTTATATCTACATCTAACTACATAATGACACTGTGTATTGTTATAACTATAGCAGTGTTATATCTACCATCTACTACATATGACACGTGTGTATGTTATAACTATAACGGTGTATATCTACCATCTACTAATAATGACCGGTGTATTGTTATAACTTAGCGGTGTATATCTACTCTACTACATAATGACACGGTGTATGTTATAACTATAGAACGGTGTTATATCTACCTCTACTACATAATGACACGTGTATTGTTATAACTATACGGTGTGTTATATCTACCATCTACTACATAATGACACGGTGTATTGTTATAACTATAACGGTGTGTATATCTACCTCACTACATAATGACACGGTGTATTGTTATAACTATAACGGTGTTATATCTACCTCTATATACATAATGAACACGGTGTTTGTTATAACTATAACGGTGTTATATCTACCATCTAATCCATAATGACCGGCGTATGGTATAAACTATAGGGTGTATATAATACCATCACTACATAATACACGTGGTATTGTTTATAACTATAGCGGTGTTATATCTACCATCTACTAACATAATGACCCGGTTTGTATTGGATTGTTATAACTATAACGGTGTTATTTCTACCATCTACTACATAATGACACGGTGTATTGTTATAAACTATAACGGTGTTGTTAATCTACCTCTACTACATAATGACACGGTGATATGTTTATAACTATATACGGTGTTATATCTACCATCTACTACACTAAGATAACAGAGGTATTATTTATTAAATCATACACGGTGGTATATCTACCTCTACTACATAATGACACGGCGTATTGTTATAACTATAACGGTGTATATATCTACCGTCTACTACATAATGACACGGTGATGTTGTTATATAATATAGCGGGTTCCGCATATCTACCTCTACTACATAATGACACGCGTTGTATGGTTATACTATAACGGTGTTATATATTCACCTCTACTACATAATGACACGGCGTATTGTTATAACTATAACGGTGTATATCTACCTCTACTACATAATGACACGGTGTGTTGTTATAACTATAAGTTGTATCTACCATCTACTAATAATGACACGTGTATTGTTATAAACTATACGGTGTTATATCTACCATCTACTACATAATGACCCGGTGTATTGTATAACTATACGGGTTAATCTACCATCTACTACATAATGACACGGCGTATTGTATAAACTATAACGGTGTTATATCTACCATCTACTAAATAATGACACGGTGTATTGTTATAAACTATAACGGTGTTTTTATACACCATCTACTACATAATGACACGGTGTATTGTTATAACTATACGTGTGTTATATCTACATCTACTACATAATGACACGTGTGTGTTGTATGTTATAACTATACCGGTGTTATATCTACCATCTAATAAATAATGACACGGTGTATTATTATATAATCTGCAGTGTTATATCTACCATCTACTACATAATGACACGGTGTATTGTTATAACTATAGCGGTGTTATATCTACCATCTACTACATAATGACACGTGTATGTTTAAACTATAGCGGTGTTATATCTACCATCTACTACATAATGACCCGGCGTATTGTTTATAACTATAGCAGTGTTATATCTACCATTACTACATAATGACACGGTGTATTGTTAAACTATAGCAGTGTGTATATATACAATCTACTACATAATGACAGTGTATTGTTATAACTATAGCGGTGTTATATCTACCATCTACTACATAATGACACGGGTATTGTTAAACTATAGCAGTGTATATCTACCATCTACTCATAAAATAACACGGTGTATTGTTATACTATAACGGTGTTATATCTACCATCTACTACATAATGACACGTGGATTTTTATACTATAGCAGTGTTTATATTACCATCTACTACATAATGACACGGTGTTTGTTATAACTATACGGTGTTATATCTACCATCTACTACTAAGACAGGTGTATTGTTATAACTATAGCAGTGTTATATCTACCATCTACTACATAATGACAAGTGTATTGTTATAACTATAACGGTGGTATTCTACCATCTACTACATAAGCACACTGGGTATTGTTAAACATAGCGGTGTTATATCTACCATCTACTACATAATGACACGGTGTATTGTTATAACTATAGCGGTGTTATATCTACCATCTACTACATAATGACACGGCGTATTGTTATAACTATAGCAGTGTTATATCTATCAGCCATCTACTACATAATGACACGGTGTATTGTTATAACTATAGCGGTGTTATATCTACCATCTACTACATAATAACACGGTGTATTGTTATAACTATAGCAGTGTTATATCTACCATCTACTACATAATGACACGGTGTATTGTTATAAACTATAGCGGTGTTATATCTATCATCTACTAATGACACGGTGTATTGTTTTATACTATAAAGCGGTTATATCTAAACCGTCTATCATAATACACCTGTGTATTGTTGATAACTATCAGAGTGTTATCATCCCACTCTTACTACATATGACACGGTGTATGTTAACTCTAAGCGTGGTATCTACCATCTACTACAATTAATGAAAACGGCGTATTGTTATTAACTATGACGGTTTTATATCTAAACACGCTCTACTAACTATGACAAAACGACGGTATTGTTATAACTATAGACGTTGTTCTATCTACCGTCTACTACATATAGACAGGGTATTGTTAAACTATAGAGGTGTTATAGTCTACCATCTACTAACATAGACACGGTGTATTGTTATAACTATACAAAGGTTGTTATATCTACTACGTCACACAACTAATAGTGTATTGTTTAAACTATAACGAGTGTTATATCTACCATCTACTAACATAATGACACGGTGTATTGTTAACTATAGCAGTGTTATATATACCATCTACATATATGACACAGTGTATTGTTATACATCTCATAACGAGTGTTATATCGACCATTACTACTACATAATGACCGGTGTATTGTTAAACTATAGCCGGTGTTATATACCATCTACTACATAATGACACGTGGTATTGTTATAACTATAAGCGGTGTTATATCTAATCACTACATAATGACACGGTGTATGTAACTATAACGGGTTTGATCTACCATCTATACATATGACACGGTATGTTAAACTTAACGGTGTTATATGCTACCGTCTACTACATAATGACACGGGGTATTGTTATAACTATAACGGTGTTATATCTACATCACTACATAAGACACGGGTATTGTTAAACTATAGCGTGTTATATCTACCATCTACTACATAATCGACACGGTGTATTGTTATAACTATAGCGGTGTTATATCTACCATCTACTACATAATGACACGGTCGTATTGATAACTATACGGTGTTATATCTACCATCTACTACATAAGACACGGTGTATTGTTATAACTATAGGTGTTTATCTACCATCTACTACATAATGACACGGTGTATTGTTATAACTATAGCGGTGTTAATATCTACAAGTCTAACAAATGACACGGTGTATTGTTATAACTATAGCGTGTTATATCTACCATCTACATAAACACCGGGTATTGTTATAACTATAGCGGTGTTAATCTACCTCTACTACATAATGACACGTGTATTGGTATAACATAAACGGTGTTATATCTACATCGACTACATAATGACAACGGCGTAGTGTTATAACTATAACGGTGTTATATCTACCATCTACATAATGACACGGTGTATTGTTATAACTATAGCGGTGTTATATCTACCAGTTACTACATAATGACACGGTTCGTATTGTTATAACTATACGGTGTTATATCTACCATCTACTACATAATGACACGTGGTATTGTTATAACTATAGCGGTGTTATATCTACCATCTACACATAATGACACGGTATTGTTATACTATAACGGTGTTATATCTACCTCTACTACATAATGACACGGTGTATTGTTATAACTATAACAGGGTTATATCTACCATCTACTACATAATGACACGGTGTAGTTGTTATAAACTATAACGTGTTATTATCTTACCATTACTACACTAATACACGGGTGTATGTTATAAACTATAAGCAGTGTTTATATCTACCTCTACTAACATAATGACACGGTGTATTGTTATAATATAGCATGTTATATTCTAACCATCTAATACATAATGGCACGGTGTATTGTTATAACTATGCGGTGTTATACTACCATCTACTACATAATGACACGGCGTATTGTTATAACTATAACGGTGTGTATATCTACCAGTCTACTACATAATGACACGGTGTATTGTTTAACTATACGGTGTTATTTACCATCACTACATAGATGACAACGGCGGATTGTTATAAAATAACGGTGTAATATTACCTCTACTACATAATGACACGGTGTATTGTGTATAACTATAGCGTGTTATATCTACCATCTACTACATAATGACACGGCGTATGTTATAACTATAGCGTGTTATATCTCCATTACTACATAATGACACGTGCGTATTGTTATAACATAGCGGTGTATATAACCATCTACTACATAATGACACGGTGTATTGTTATAACTATAAGGTGTTATATCTACCATATCTCACATAAGACACGGTGTATTGTTATAATATAGCGTGTTATATCTACATCTACTACATATGACACGGTTGTATGTTATAACTATAGCGGTGTATATCTACCATCTACTACATAAATGACACGGGTATTGTTATAACTATAACGGTGTTATATCTACCATCTACTACATAATACACTGTGGATTGTTATAACTATAGCGGTGTTATATCTACCATACTACATAATGGACACGGGTATTGTTATAAAACTATAGGTGTTATATCTACCTCCTACATAATGACACGGTTGTATGTATAACTATAACGGTTGTTATATTACCTCTATACATAATGACACGGTGTATTGTTATAACTATAGCGGTGTTAATCTACCATTACTACATAATGACACGTGTATTGTTATAACTATAACGGTGTATAGATCTACCATCTTACTCACATAATGACACGGTGTAGGTTTAACTATACGGTGTATACTCATCTATAAATAATGACATGGTGTATGTAAACTATAGCGGTGTTATATCTACCATCTACTACATAATGACACGGTGTATTGTTATAACTATAGCGGTGTTATATCTACCATCTATACATATGACACGGTGATTGTTATAAACTATAAACGGTGTTATATTACCATCTACTACATATGACACGGTGTATTGTTATAACTATGAGCGGTGTTATATCTACCTACTACATAATGACACGTGGTGATGTGTTATAACTATAGCGAGTGTTATATCTACCATCTTACACAAATAACACGGTGAGTTGTTATAACTATACGGTGTATATCACCATCTACTACATAAGACACAGGCGTATTGTTATAACTTATAGCGGGGTTATATCTACCATCTACTACATAATGACACAGTGTATGTTATAACTATAAGGTGTTATATCTACCATCTACTTGTTCCTTTAATTCCTCGTACTACATATGACCAAGGGTATTGTTATAACTATAGCAGTGTTATATCTACCATCTACATAATGACACGTGTATTGTTATAACTATAACGGTGTTATAATTACCACGATACATAATGACACGGTGTATTGTTAAACTATAGCGTGTTACTATCTACCATCTACTACATAATGACACGTGGTATTGTTATAACTATAGCGGTGTTATATCTATACCATCTACTACATACATGACACGGTGTATTGTTATAACTTAACGGTGTTATATCTTACCATCACCTAACATAATGACACGGGTATTGTTTATAACTATAACGGGTTAATCTACCATCTACTACATAAGACACGGGTATTGTTATAAACTATAACGGTGTTATATCTACATCTAATACATAATGA
This sequence comes from Hymenochirus boettgeri, assembly GCA_019447015.1. Classification (NCBI taxonomy): domain Eukaryota; kingdom Metazoa; phylum Chordata; class Amphibia; order Anura; family Pipidae; genus Hymenochirus; species Hymenochirus boettgeri. The sequence continues at coordinate 30,960 of JAACNH010001308.1, forward strand.
CACGGGTTATTGTATAATATATAGCGGTGTTATATCTACCATCTACTACATAAGGACACGGGTATTGTTATAAACTATACGGTGTATACTACCATCTACTACATAATGACACGGTGTATTGTTATAATATACGGTGTTATATCTACCATGCTACTACATAATGACACGGTGTATTGTTATAACTATAGCAGGGTATATCTACCATCTACTACATAAGACACGGCGTATTGTTATAACTATAGCGGTGTTATATATACCATCTACACATAATGACACGTGTATTGTTAACTATAAACGGTGTTATATCTACCATTAGACTTACATAATGACACGGCGTATTGTTATAACTATACGGTGGTTATATCTACCATCTACTACATAATGACACGGGTAGTGTTATAACTTACGGTGTTATATCTACCTCACTACATTAATGACACGGGTATTGTTATAACTATAACGGTGTTATATCTACCATCACTACAAATGACACGGGTATTGTATAACTATAGCGTGTTATATTACCATCTACTACATAATGACACTGGTATTGTTATAACTATTAACGGTGTTATATCTACCGTCTAACATAATGACACGGTGTGATGTTATAACTATACGGTGTTATATCTACCTATACCTACATAATGACACGTTATTGTTTAACTATAACGTGTTTATATCTACCATTACTACATAATGACCGGGTATTGTTATAAACATAGCGTGTTATTATCTTAATCATACATAATGACACGTGTATTGTTAAAAAATAACAATAGGTGTTATATCTACCGTCTACTACATAATGAACCGGTGATTGTTATAACTATAGCGTGTTATATCTACTCGTCACTACATAATGACACGGTGTATTGTTATAACTATACGTGTTAACTACCATCTACTACAAATGACACGGTCGTATTGTTATAACTATAACGGTGTATATCTACCTCTACTACATAATGACACGTGTATTGTTATAAACTATAGCAGTGTATATCTCCATCTACTACATAAATGACACGGGTATTGTTATAACATAGCGTGTTATATCTACCATCTACTACATAATGACACGGGTATTGTTATAACTATAGCGGTGTATATCTACCATCTACTACATAATGACCGGTGTATTGTTATAACTATAACGGTGTTATATCTACCTTACTCATAAGACACGGTGTATGTTAAACTATAGACGTGTATATCTACCATCTATACATAATGACACGGTGTATTGTTATAACTATAACGGTGTTATATCTACCATCTACTACATAATGACCCCACGGGTTTATTGTTAAAACTATAACGTGTTATATCTACCATCTACTACATAATTACATGGTATGTTATAACTATAGCGGTGTATATATACCATCTACTACATAATGACACGGTGTATTGTTATAACTATAACGGTGTTATATCTACCATCTACTACATAATGACACGGTGTATTGTTATACTATAACGGTGTTAATTCTACCGTCTACTACATAATGACACGGGTATTGTTATAACTATACGGTGTTATATCACATCTATACATAATGACAGCGTATTGTTATAAACATAATAGGTGGTATATCTACCGTCTAATACTAATGACACGGTGTATGTTATAACTATAGCGGTGTAGATCTACCTCTACTACATAATGACAGTGTATGTTATAACTATACGGTGTTATATCTACCATCTACATAATGACACGGCGTATTGTTATAACTATACGGTGTTATATCTACCGATTACAATAATGACACGGTGTATGTTTATAACTATAACGGTGTTATATCTACCATCTACTACATAATGACACGGTGTATTGTATAAACTATAGCGGTGTTTATATCTACCTCTACTACAATGAAAGGGTATTGTTATAACTATAGGTGTTATATCTACCATCTACTACATAATAACACGGTGTATTGTTATAACTATAACGGGTGTTATATTCTACCATCTACTACATAATGACACGGTGTATGTTATAACTATAACGGTGTTTAATCTACCATCTATACATAATGACACGGTTGTATTGTTATAAACTATAACGGTGTTATATCTTACCATCTACTACATAATGACACGGTGTATTGTTATAACTTAGCAGTGTTAATCTACCATCTACATAATGAAACAGTGTATGTTGTAAACTATAACGGTGTTATATCTACCATCTACTACATAATGACCGGTTGTAGCAACTATAGCGGTTATCATCTACCATCCTACAAATGACACGGCGTATTGTTATAAACTATAGCAGGTGTTATATCTACCATCTACTACATAATTGACACGGTGTATTGTTATTAACATAAGGTGTTATATCTACCATCTACACATAATGACAGTGATATTGTTATAACTATACGGTGTTTTATATCTACCATCTACTACATAATGACACGGCGTAGTGTTATAAACTATAGCGGTCTATATCTAACCATCTATCTACATAAGACACGGTGTATTGTTATAACTATACAGTGTATATCTACCATCTACTACATAATGACACCGTGTATTGTTATAACTATAGCGGTGTTATATCTACCCTAATTACATAATGACACGGTGTGATTGTTATACTATAGGTGTTATATCTACCATCTACTACATAATGACAACGTGTATTGTTATAACTATACGGTGTATAATCTACCATTTACTACATAATGCACACGGTGATTGTTATCCATAGAGCGTGTTATTCTACCTCTCTACTACACTAACGGGACTAAACGGGTATTGTTATAACATAGCGGTGTTATATCTACCATCTACTACATAAAGGACACAGTTATTGTTATAAGAACGGTGTTAATCTAACCACTACTACATAGGATGACACGGTGTTATTGTTATAACTTTGATAACGGTGTATATTACCAATCTAACTGACTAATGACACGGTGTGTATTGTTATAACTATAGCGGTGTTATATCTACCGTCTACTACATAAGGACACGGCGCATTGTTATAACTATAACGGTGTTATATCACGATAGTAGTCATGTGCACCCACTGTTACGCTCCATACAGAATGGATAAGGCTGTGTAGGGTGACGGAGACGTCTATACTGTAACACTGACTGTATTATTTAATGGCAGGTTCTGCCCGATGGGACCTACATAAAACGAGGCTCCGATAAGATGAATTATTTCACCATGATTGGTGTGAGGGTTCTCATACTGTTCAGTGAGGTGCTGGATGCCCTGATGAAGGCCTGTACCATTTCCATTAGATATTCCGCTGTTCGTCGGCAGTCAGAGCTCAGACCCGGGTAAGACAATCAGATCTTGAATTAGACTATAGTGTTGGTTTACCAAGAACACCTGCTTCTCTATATGTGGGAGCCTGCCAGCACACTAGCGTCCAAGTAGTTAGCTTAGTTCTGGCTTCAGAATTACCAGTAGTAAACATGGTGGCGCCCACACAACAAGATTTAGGCACCAATGGGGTTAAAAGAAGAGGCAAGAAGGAGCGGCATTGTGATTTCTAGGTTACTGCAAGGGGTAAGAAGATGTAGGCATTTTTTTTGACACTTTTTTAAGTTTCCCTTTAATAACCATTAAAGGGAAAGAATAATTATTGCTTAGTGACAATGCTTTACGAATTCTGACTACAGCTACTCCCAGACGTCTTTCCATGCACTATTATCAGTCACATATACAATGAATTATTGCTGTTTTATAGAGACAAAGAGCCTAAGATCCTGGAATACCAAACTCAACAGCAAAAGCTCCTCCCTCTCCTATCAACCTGCTACGCCATTCATTTCGCCGTCTGCGGTACGGAGAATCTGTACGACCGGGTCTACGGGGAGATTAAAAATGGAGATTTTGACTCCCTACCGGAGGTAATATTATAGATTCTACAGATTTTGAAGATCATGATAAACCTTTATGGGGGCATTAGCGTAAATATTACCCACCGATTGGTGAAATGATCATAGAAAGGCTTTATATGTGGCCTATTGATAGGCTGATGTCTATTTACCTTGTACCTGCTGAACATTTAGAAATCTTTTCTAGTGCTTTTATTTTCCTTACTGAACACTTTAGTTTGTTGTTGTGTATAAACTAATATTACAGCCTTAGAACAGCCTTGACAGTAAAGTTTTAATCTTTATTTTGGTGTTGGTGCTGGGAAATTTCCCTTACTAACACGGGATTTGCCCTGTATTACCCAGCATTCCAGTATCACACAGTTTGGTCACTGACCATCATGTTTTTCGCACATGCTCAGTCTTAAACTACTGGAGGAACTTCTTACAGCAGCTCAAGTAAAAAGTGGGCAAGGGAGTATGTGACTGATGTAAGGGGGTGTGGCCATACACACAGTTCTAGCCAAGACAGGTCGACCAAGACAAGGCGAGGCCAAGGGACCCAGGCGAGCCTAAGGACCAGGCGAGCCAAGACCAGGCGAGGCAAGACCAGGCGAGCCAAGACCAGCGAGCCAAGACAGACAGGAGAGCAAAGACTAGGACAGAGAGCAAAAGACAGACAGCGAAGCAAAGACGACAGGGAGCCAAGACCGGCAGCAAGACAGAAAGGCGGAGCCAAAACTAGACTAGGCGCGCCAAGAAAGAAAGGCGAGCAAGACCAGCGAGACAAGACCAGGGAGCCAAGACCCGGCGGAGCCAGTGACCAGGCGAGCCAGACCAGGCAAGGCCAAGACCCGGCGAGCCATAGACCCGGCGAGCCAAGACCCATGGCGAGCCATAGGACCAGGGGATCCAAGACCAGGGAAGCAAGACCCGGCAAGCCAAGACCAGGCGAGCCAAGACCCGAGGGAGCCCAAGACCAGGAGTAGCCGCCAAGATCCAGGGACCCAGACCAATTCGAGCCAAAACATAAAGCTAGCGAAAAGACCAGCGGAGCCAAGACCAGGCGAGGCAAAGACTCAGGCGAGGCAAGAACCAGCGAGCCAAGACCAGGCGAGGCAGACCAGGGCGACCCAAGGGACCAGGGATCCAGACGACACAGGTCAGCCAAGACCAGGAGAGCCCAAGAGACAGGCGAGCCACGACCAGGCGAGCCAAGCACAGCGATCCTAAAGAAGACAGGCGAGCAAGACCGGAAGCCGGAAGATCCAGGCGAGCCAAGACCAGGCGGATGCAAGACCAGGCGAGTCCAAGGACAAGGCGAGATCAAACCAGGGCGAGAACAAGACCGGCGAGGACAAGACCAGGAGGAGACAAGACAGACAGGCGAGCCAAGACAGCGAGCAAGACAGGCGAGCAAGACAGGCGAGCGCAAGACCAGTCGAGGCCAAGGCCAGGGCGAGCCAAGACAGACAGGGAGCCAAGACAGACAGGCGAGCCTAAGGACAGACAGGCGAGACAAAGACAGACAGGCAGCCAAGCCAGACAGGCGAGGCCAAGACAAGACAGGCGAGCCCAATACAGACAGCGGAGCCAAGACCAGGCTAGCCAAGACCAGGCTAGCAACAGACAGGCGAGCCTAGACCAGAGCGAGCCCCAAGACAAGGCGATGCAAGACCAGGGCCGAGTCCAATGGACAGGCGAGACAAGACAGACAGGGAGCAATGACAGGACAGGACGAGCCAAGACAGACTAGGCGAGCCAAGACCACGGGCGAGAACAAGACCGGCGAGCCTAGGACCCGGCGAGCCAGGACCACAGGGCGAGCCAAATACGGCAAGCAAGAGACCCGGCGAAGCCAAGACCCGGCGGGAGCCAAGACCCGGCGAGCCTAAGACCCTGCGAGCCAAGACCCGGCGAGCCAAGACCTAGGGCGAGACAAGACAGACAGGCGAGCAAAGACAGAGCAGGCGAGGCAAGCACAGGGCGAGCCAAGACCAGGCGAGGCATAGAAAAGGCGAGCCAAGACCAGGAGAGCCAAGACCCGGCAGCCAAAGACCGGCGAACCAAGACCCGGCGAGCCAATAGCCAGGGAGCCCCAAGACCCGGCAAGCCAAACCAGGAGAGCCAAGAGGCTAGGCGGAGCCAAGACAGGGAGAGCCAAAAGGACCAGGGCGAGCCAGACCCAGTGGAGCCAAACCGTCGAGCCAATACCCTTGTCGGCCAAGACCCTGTCGACCAATACCCGGTGCGAGCCAGACCCTGCGAGTCCAATACAAGGGACGAGACAAGACCGGGCTAGCAATACCTGCTATCCAAATACCCTTCTATCCAATACCCTTCTATCCAATACATTCTATCCAATACCCGCTATCTCAATACCCTCTATCCCAATACCCTTCTATCAATACCTTCTGTTCAACCCTTTGTCCAATACCATTCAGCAATACCCAGGCTATCAAAGACCGCTTCGATCCAAGCCAGTCGTATCCAATACCCGGCGAATCCAAGACCCTTCGAGGCCCAATAACCGTGCTAGCCAATGACCAGGCAGCCAGACAGGCGAGCCAAGACCCGGCAGCCAAGACAGGCGAGCCAAGACCAGGCGAGCCGCCAAGACAGACAGGCGACCAAGACAGACTCGGCGAGCAAAGAAAGGCGGACCCAAGACACAGGCTGAGCCAAAAACAGACAGGCGAGCCCAAGACCAGGTCAGCCAAGGGTGCGGGGAACCCAGGCGTCCAAAGACAAGGCGGCCAAGACAGCGAGGCCAAGAGCCTACAGGCGAGCCAAGGACCCAGGGAGCAAAGACCAGGCGAGTCCAGACCCATAGGCGAGCAAGACCAGCGAGCCAAGACCAGGCGAGCTCGAAGACATACAGGCGAGCAAAGACAGACAGGCGAGCCAAGACGATTCAGGCGAGCCCAAGAGCAGACCGGCAGCCAAGACCAGGCGAGCAAGACCAGGCGAGCCAAGACAGGCGATGCCAAGATACCAGGCGAGCAGAGACCAGTAGCCAAGACCAGGCGATCCAAGACCAGTCGAGCCAAGACCAGCAGCCAAGACCATAGAGCCAAGACCAGCGAGCAAGACCAGGCGGAGCCAAGACTAGATCAGGCGAGCCAAGACCCGGCGAGCCATAGACACGGATGAGCCAATACCAGGCGATGTCCAATACCAGTCGAGTCCAATGCCATTCGATCCAATACCAGGCGATGCAAAGACCCTGCGAGCAAATACCAGTCGAGTCCAATGACCATTTCGATCCAAGACCCTCGACTGCCACAGACCGGCGAGCCCAATACCCTCGAGCAAGACCTGGGCGACCAAGACATGCTATTCGAATACCGCGGGCGAGCCAAGACAAGGGCGAGCCAAGACTCCGGGAGAGGCCAAGACCCGGCGCGCTAAGACCAGGCGAGCCAAGACAGGGCGACCAAGACCCGGCGATCCCAGACCAGGCGAGCCAAGACCCGGCTGAGCGCAAGACCAGGCAGAGCCAACGAACAGGCGAGCCAAGGTACCAGGGCGAGGCCAAGACCAGGCAGCCAAGACCCGTGCAGCCAAGACCTAGGTAGAGCAAGACCAGGCGAGCCAAGACCAGGCGGACCCGGCGAGCCAAGACCGGCGAGCTCAAGACCCGGCCTAGCCAAGGACAGGCGGGCCAAGACCAGGCAGCCAAGAAACAGGCGAGCCAAGACCAGGCCGAGAAAAGAGAGACCAGGCGGAGCTAAGACCAGGGCGACCAATGACCAGGCGAGCCAAGACAGCGAGCAAGACAGAGTCGAGCCAGAACCGGCGAGCCAAGGAACACAGGCGAGCCCAAGACTCAGGCGAGGCCAAGACCAGGCGAGGCAAGAACAGGCGAGACAAGACCAGGCGAGCCACGATCAGGACAGGAGAGCAAAGACAGACAGGAGAGCAAAGACAGACAGGCGAGCAAAGGACAGACAGGCGAGCCAAGACCAGCGAGCCTAATGACAGACAGGCGAGCCAAGACAGGACAGGGAGAGCCCCAAGGCATTGACAGGGAGCCCGACCAGGGCGAGACAAGACCAGGCGAGCCAAGACCCGGCGAGCCAGACCAGGCGAGCCAAGACCCGGCAAGCCAAGACCCGGCTGAGGCCAGACCCGGCAGCCAAGACCCGGCGAGCCATAGACCAGGCGAGCCCGACCACAGCTAGCCAAGACCCGGCAAGCAAGACCAGTGATGAGGCCGAAGACCAGGCGAGTCCAAGACCAGGAAGCCAAGACCAGGCGACCCAAGGACCTAGGCGAGCAAAACAGACAGGCGAGCCATAGACAGGCGAGCCAAACCAGGCGAGGCAATGACCAGGCGAGGCAAGACCAGGCGAGCCAATGACAAGGTCGAGGCAAGACCAGGCGACCCAAGACCAGGTCGAGCTAAGACAGACAGGCGAGCCAAGACCAGGCGAGCCAAGACCAGGCGAGCCAGACAGGGAGCCAAGACCAGGCGAAGCCAAGGCAGACCTGGCTAGCCAAGACCAGGAGAGCCAAAGACCCAGGGCTAGCCATACCGGGCGAGGGCAAGACCAGGCAGCCAGAGCCAGTGGGCGAGACAAGACCAGGCGAGACAAGACCAGGCGAGTCAAAGACCAGGCGAGACAGACAGACGGGCGAGCAAGACAGCGAGCCAAGACAGGGCGAGCCAAGACAGGCGAGCAAGACCAGGCGAGCCAAGGCCAGGGCGAGCCCCAAGACAGACAGGCGAGCCAAGACAGATCAGGCGAGCCACGACAGACAGGCGAGCAAGGACAGGACAAGGCGAGCCAAGAAGACAGGCAGCCAAGACAGACAGGCGAGACAAGCCAGGCGAGCCAAGACCAGGCAGGCAGACAGACAGGGCGAGACAAGACCAGGCGAGCCAGATGACAAGGAGAGGCAAGACCAGGCGAGCCAGACATGCGAGACAAAGAACAGACAGGCGAGCCAAGACAGGACAGGAAGAGCCAAGACCATACAAGGCGAGCCAAAGACCAGGCGAGACAAGACCAGGCGAGCCAAAGACCCGGCGAGCCAGGACCAGGAGATGCCAAGACCCGCGGCAAGCCAAGACCCGGAGAGCAGACCCGGCGGAGCCAAGACCAGGCCAGCCACGACCAGGCGACCAAGACCCGCAATGCCAAGACCAGGCGAGACAAGACCATGCGAGCACCCAGACAGACAGCGAGCCAAGACCAGGCGACCCAAGTACCAGGCGAGCCAAAAAAAGACAGGGAGCAGAGATCAGGCGGCCAAGACCAGGCTAGCAAGACCGAGGCGAGGCAAGAGCCAGAGAGGCAAGACCTAGGCGGGACAAGAAGACATGTGCGAGCCATACGGCGAGGCCAAGACAGGCGAGCCCTGGTTAAGACCAGGCGAAGCCAATGCGCAGGCGAGCCAAGACCGGCGGAGCCAAGAAGAAAGACAGGGAGCCAAGACAGAATAGGCAGCCATAACAGTAAAGGCGCAGCCAAGACGGCAGCCAAGAACCGGCGAGCCAAGGTCCAGGCGAGCCAAGACCCGCGAGCCCAGACCCGGCGAGCCAAACTCAGTCGAGCAAGACCCGGGCGAGCCATGACCGGCGAGCCAAGAAGGCGAGCCAAGTCCAGGCGTAGCACAGGACCAGGGCAGCCAAGACGGGAGCCAGGACCGAGGCACAAGACCGCGAGCACAAGACCGGAGCAGGACCCGGCGAGCCAGACCACGCAGCCAAGACCAGGCGCGAGCCACGACCGCGGCAGCCTGCAGCGGACAGGCGAGGCAAGACCATGCGAGCCAAGACCAGGCGAGCCAAGACAGACAGGGCGACCCAAGACCAAGACAGCGAGCCAAAAGACAGGCGGCCAGAGCCAAGACCAGACAGGCAGAGGCAAGACCAGGCGAGGAAAGGACAAGGCGAGCCAAGTGCCTAGGGAGCAAAGAGACCACGGCGACCAAGACCGGCGCGAGCCAAGCAGACCACGGCGACGCCAAGACCAGGCGAGCCAAGACCGGCAAGCCATACCAGCGCAAGACAAGGCGAGCCAAGACCAGGCGAGCCAAGAGATACCAGGGAGCCAAGACCAGGAGAGCCAAGGACCAGGGGAACCGCCCAAGACCCGGCTACCGCCCGATCCATACATCGAGAAGCGGCTAACCGGAGCCAGGCGAGCCAAGACCGCAGGACCTGCCAAGATACAAGACCCTAGCGATGACCTCATACAATCCTCATCAGAACCTATGCAAGACCTGTCCAGACCGACATTCAATGTAAAGCATCATGCCGTCGAAGCCAAGACAGAGTCTAGCCAAGACAGGCTAGCACACACTGCGAGGCAAGACCACTTGACCAAGCCCATTATCAATGACCCTATCAATACACATTCATACGGTCGACCAGGACTCAGGCGGAGACGCAAGGACAGCGAGGCCAAGGACGGTCGAGCCAGGACCCGGCGAGACCAAGACCAGTCGAGGCCAAGACCAGGCGAGCAAGACGGCAAGACAGGGACAGGCGAGCCAGAGCAGGTACCAAGCAAGGCGAGAAGGACCACAGCACAGACCAGGCGAGGCAAGACACAGGCGAGCAAAGACAACAGGCGAGAAAGACAGCATGCGAGCCAAGCCGCGAACAAGACCAGGCGAGCCAAGACCCTGAGCAGCCGGAAGGACCACGGGCTGACCAAGTACCCGGCAGCCAGGACCGGCGAGCCAAGACCGGCGTAGCCAAGGAACCAGGCGAGCCAAGACCAGTCGCGAGCCCAAGACCGCAAGCGACCGGGAGCCAAGACCAGGCGAGTCCAAGACCGGGGAGCCAAGACCAGGCGACCCAAGACCAGGCGAGCAAACAGACGCAGGGAGCAAGGCAAGGAGAGCCGAAACTGGGACCAGCTAGGAGTCAGACCACAAGGAGACCAGCGAGCCAGACCAGTGAGCATGCATACCAAGGCAGCATACCGGCGACGCCAAAGAAGCTAGCAGACCAGGGCGAGCCAAGGTAAGGCCAGCCATAGACCACGGCGAGCCAAGACCGGAGCCAACATAATTTGACCCAACATAGACAGCCAAGACCTACAAGACCTGCGAGCCAGACCTAGCCAACCTTCTCGACCGCGAGCCAAGACCCGGGAGCCAAGACCCCGGCAACGGAGCCAAGACCAGGGCGAGCCAAGACCCGGCGAGCCAGGACCCGGCGAGCCAAGACCCGGAACCTAGAGCCGAAGACCCCGCAGAGGACGGAGCCAAGAACCTGCACGAGCGAGCCAACGAGCGACCGGCAGACCATAGACCAGGAGACCAAGACCAGGCGAGCCAAGACAACAGGCGGCCAGGAAGGCAGCAAGACACCGGCGAGCCAAGAAGAGCAGCACGCGGGAAGACCAGCAAGACCGACACGCGGCAGACGGCGCCAGAACGGACCAGACGGGGCCGGCAGCCAAGGGTACCTGGCGAGCCACAGAGCAGGTCAGCCAAGACCAGGCGAGCCAGAGACCGCACCGGACAGGCAGGCCAAAGACCCGGTGAGCAGCCCGGAGCACAAGGACCCGGCGAGCCAGACGGCAAACGGCGAGACAGAACCGCTATCCGACCTTCGAAGTACCGATACCGAACGGTCGAGGCCTACGTAGCAACAGCGAGCAAGCCGTGACCAATGACCCTGGCTGACCATACATGGACCAACCTCGCAAGACTTGGCCATAAGACCATGGAGCCGAAGACCGGCGAGGCAAGACCGGACGAGCCAAGACCAGCGAGCCAGATACCAGGCGAGCCCAAGACCGCCGGCGAGCCAAGACCCGGCGAGCCAAGACCAGCGCAATTCGAACAGTTCCAAAACGGTATGCCTCAGGGCTAGCCCAAGAACCGGGGTTCGAGCCAGACAGGCGACTCGGAAGGCGAGCCAGACAGCAGAGCCAAAACGGCGAGACCGAAGACCGAAGCCAAGAGAACGGCGAGGCAGAGACCAGGAGCCAACCCAGGGCGAGGCCAAGACCAACGGCAAGACAGGCGAGCAAGCACGGCGAGCCAAGACACCGGGCGAAGACGCGAGCAGGACAAGCGAGCCAAAGGACCAGGCGAGCCAAGACCAGGCAGTACAAGACCAGACGCTAGCACAGACAGGGAGCCAAACAGACAGGCGAGCCAAGACCCGAGCAGGACCGCGAGCAAGACCAGGCGAGCCAAGACCAGGGAGAGGCAAGACGCAGGCGAGCCAGAGGACGGCGAGCCAAGGACCCAGCGACTGTGAACCAAGACCCGAGGCGAGCCGAACCACGGCCGACCACACCCGGCGAAGCCAAGACCCTGAGCCAAGTACAGGCGAGCCAAGACCAGGCGAGCCAAGAAGGAGCCAACCCAGGCGAGCCAGACCGGGCGCACCAGAGGCGGCCAAGACCTGCGAGAGCAGAGTCCAAGAGCAGGCGAGCCAAGACCAGGCGAGCCAAGTGACACCGGTGAGGCCAAACCAGGCGGCCAAAACAGCCGGCGAGCCAAAGACCCGGCGAGCCAAGTACCAGCGAGCCAAGAACAGGGCGAGCCAAGACAGCACAGCGGCGCAGCAAGACCATTCGGATACAAGACCCGAGTGCAGACAAGGCGACAAGTACCAGGCGATCCCAGCCAAACCAGGGAGCCAAGACCGCGAGACCGGTCGACACCGCGCCACGAGCCAAGACCAAGTCGCTCAAGACCATGGTCGAGTCCAAGGGGCCCTGCGATCCAAGACCATCGAGCCAAACCAGGCGAGCCAAGACCAGGCAGCAACCAGCACAACCAGACAGACCAGGGTCGAGCCATAGAGCGCAAATTCGCGGCCAAGACCAGGCGAGCCAACAACCAGCTACCAATACGCCTCATAGACCCAGTGCGAGACAGACCGGCGACAACACGGTCGTAGCCAGTACCGGCACTCAGAGACCGAAGCCAACCGGGACAGCTCAGGTAGTCTCAAGACCAGCGAGGCCGCCGGCCAAGGACCAGCGAGTACACGCGAAGAACAGGGAGAAGCAGACGGGCAAGACAGACAGCGTAGCCAAGACAGACAGGCGAGGGCAAGACCAGGTGCGAGCCAGTCACCAGGCGAGCAGACCAGGCTAGCCAAGACCAGTCGAGCTCAAGACCCGCGTATCCAAGACCCGTCAACCAAACCTCAGACGGCGCTCAATCCAAGCCAGGCGGAGCCAAAGCATCACAACCAGCTAGCCAACCATCGATCGTAGTGCCAATCCGACCAAGTAGCCGTCTATCCAATACCATTCTAAGCGAATCTCATCAGAACGCATCCAAGTCCATTCGATCCCATACCACGCGCCAAGACGAGGCCCGATGCCAAACCCGCGGCCGAGTCGACCTCGAGAGACGCATAAGGGCCAAGCGCGACGCGACAAACCGCCGAACGCAAGCCAGGCGAGACAAGACGGCGAGCCAATACTACCAACAGTTTTCTATCCCATATCTGTAAACCATTTTAATACAGTACCAAGACCAGGCGAGCCAAGACCCGTCTAGCACCTTCAAATACCATTCTGAGCCAATACCTCTAGCAAGCTACAATAATTTACAAAGTACCATCACGCAACTGACCAGGCGATCCATGACCTCGGGATGCCAGGACCATGCTATGCCAAGACCACGCGTCCAGACCCGGCCTAGCCAGGACCCGTCGAGCCAGAACCAGTCGAGCCAAACCAGGTCGAGCCAATAATATCTGACAGACAGGCACTAGCCAAGACAGACAGGCGATGCAAACCTATCGATTGCAAGCCAGGCGAGCAGAGCAATCGATTTAGCCATCAGTGCCGAGCCAATAACCGGCATGCCAAGACCCGGCGAGCCAAGACCCGTCGCGTACAAGCGACGCAAGGACCAGGGCGAGCAGAACCCGAGCCAAGACCAGCGAGCCAAGATCCAGAGAGAAGGCTGAGCCCCCAGAGGAGACCAAAGAGGCGAGCCAACGCGCAGCCAAGCAGAGCGACAAGACCGAACCAAAGGAAGCACAGACAGCGAGCACACCGGCGGGCAAACCGGGAGGCAAAAGCCAGGGCACCATGCGAGCCAGAGGCGAGCCAAGACATGCAGACAAGACGGGAGCCCAAGATCGGCAGCGACCACGCGAGCCAACGACCAGGCGGAGCCAAGACCCCAGGTGCGACCAGAGGAGACCCGGTAGCCAAGGACCAGGCGAGCCAGACAAGGCGAGCCAGACCCGGCGAGCAAGGACCCGGGCGAGCCAGAAGGGCCCAGAAGCGAGCCAGAAGACCAGGCGAGCCAAGACTAAGTACCACAAGGCGAGCAAGACCAGGCGAGCACCCAGAAGGCACACGAGCGGCGAGCCAAGACCCGCGACGCCGAAGACCCGCGACCAAGACCGCGAGCCAGGACACCGCCAAGACCAAGGCGAGCCAAGCCGGCGAGCAAGACCGGCGAGCCAAGACCAGGCGAGCCAAGACCACGGCGCCGAGCCAGACCAGGAGCAACCTGGAGAGCCGAAGACCAGGAGCCAAGACCACGGCAGCCAGGAGGAGCCAGGCGACAAGACCAGGCGAGCAAGACACAGTAGCGAGCCAAGACCCGCGAGCAAGACCAGGCGAGCCAAGACCGCGAGCCACATGAACCAGGGAGCCAAGATCAGGAGAGCAGGACCAGGCGAGCCGAAACCCAGGCGAGACAAGACCAGGCGAGCCAAGACCGGCGAGTCCAAACCAGGCGAGCCAAACCAGGCTGAGCAAGACCGGGGCCAAGACCCGGCGAGCTACAGACCCGGCGAGCCTAAGGGACCCGGCGAGCCAAGACCACGCGAGGCCAAGACCAGGCGAGCAAGACCCGGCGAGCCAAGACCAGGCGAGCCAAACAGGCAGAAGACCAGGCGAGCCAAGACCGAGGCGTAGCCAATACCAGTCGAGCCAGACCCGGGCAGCAAGACCCGGCTGATCCAAGACAGGCGAGCCAAGACCAGGCGAGCCAAGACCAGGCGAGCCAAGACCCGGCCCAGACGGCGAGCCAAGACCCGGTCAACAGGCGATACAAGACCAGCGAGCCAAGACCAGGCGAACCAAGACAGGCGAGCCAAGACACGGGAGCAAGACCGGCGAGCCAAGACCGCGAGCCAAAGTACCGCAGCGCGCACTATTCAACCCATCCAATACCTACAACCGTCCAAACTCGTATCCAACTTCTATCCAATACCCGCTCCAATATTCTACATACTCTATCCAAATTACATTCAATACTTCTCATTCTCACTTATAAATTATCCTCTATCCAAACAGCTCACCATACACCTCTGACCAATACCGATTCTCATTACGCAAGATCATGACCTTCGTATGCACAGTCTACCCTATCCAATACCATTGCTATGCCGAACGATCCAACCTTCTTATCCAAGTACCTATCCCAACTTCTATCCTACCATTATCCCATACCTGGATCCCAATACCATCTATCCAATACCATTCTATCAATGACCATTTATCATCCATGATCCAATAACCACTATCCATCATGACCCCCAATACCTTATCCAATAACGTTACCTTTTGGTCATACATACAAGTGGTCTGTCCACTTTACTGTCAGTGTGTCCTAATACAGAGCCCTCGGAGGAGAAATTGCTATTAATGCCCACGATATATTGGAAAGGGCAATCCTGCCTAGGACAGACCAGCAGATTGCCAAATGGATCCCCCTTGCAAACAAACTATAAGATTATGGAACTACGCACAAACCGAAACTTGGTCACGGTAGTTTAGGTCCTATGGGCCTGGCTTATTATGTAGTTCCAACAGAGACCTCTGGGAAACCTGTACACCAAATATGAACTGACAAGGGAGGACAGGAAAAAAATATTTGTCTCTCTCCCTGTTCTTGTTATTTAAGTCCATCCCAAGAGAACAACACAACCAATGGGCAGACGATGTATTTAAAAGGGCGGGTATCTTCTATTTACCATACTCGCTGACTATTGTATTTTGCCTATAGTATCTACGATAAAGGTCATAAATATGACTGCGATTTAACAACTTTTATAAAAAATACCTGGTTTCTCGTACAGGAACGCGAATCAGAGGACTGGAGACTACAGCGACTTTGACCCTTCTTCCCAGGGCATTTGTAATACAACACCCCACAGAGTAACCGCACACAAAATGTGGCTGCAGACTGTAAGTTCTCTGTAATGTTCGATAGCTAGTGCCATATGGAGGTAATATTTTAATGGATACAAGTCGCATGCATATCCAATTTGGTAAGGAGCAAATCAAAGGCTTTCTTTTACACCACCACAGAATTTTTTTGGCTAGATCAATACATCAGATAGCCATAAACGGATCCACGTTCATTCTTCAATTGTTTACATTTCGATTAAGGACCGAATCTTGTACCACTGAATGTTTATAACTTGACCAATCTAGACATTCAACAATTCTACAAATGATGTTGATCATTTGTACCATACTATTTTGTTAAAAATCCCATGATATGTCTTTTAACAATTTTTAGAGTACATAGTAATAGACATTGTTAAAAAGACATGACATCATCTACGTTCAACCATATAACCCTACCCATAATGTCTGGTTAACAGTTACATAGTAACATAGTATTGGAGGTTTGTATAAAGACATACGTCCATTCAGTCCACGTTTATCCTACCCATAATGTCGTCTAACAGTTACATCAGTAACATGAGTATTGGAGGTTGTTAAGATATACGTCTATTAGTCCAACTTTATACCCTAACCATAAGTGGCTAAACAGTTACATAGTAACATAGTATGGAGGGTTTATAAGGGAATAAATCCATCTAGGCCAACCTTTATACCCTACCATAGGTCTATATCAGTTACATAGTAACATGTATTGGAGGGTCTATAAAGACATTACGTCATTCTAGTCACACCTTTATACCCTACCCCATAATGTCTGGAAACAGTTACTAGTACACAAGTAATTGGGTGTATAAAGACATACTTCCATCTAGTCCAACCTTTATACCCTACCCATTATGTCGTATAACAGTTACATAGTACATAGTATTGGAGGGTTGTATAAGACATACGGCCATCTAGTCCATATCTGATACCCTACCCATAATGTCTGTATATCAGTTACATAGTAAATAGTTGGAGGTTGTATAAAGACATCGTCCATCTGAGTCCAACCTTTATACCCTAACCATAATGCTGTATATCAGTTAAATAGAAACCATAGTATTAGAGTTGTTATAAAGAACATACGTTCATCTGTCCAAACTTTATACCCTACCCATAATGTCTGTATATCGTACATAGAACTAGTTATTTGGAGGTTGTATAAAGACACAGACGTCCATTAGTCACCCCCCCCCCCTCACCTTTAACCACTTACCCATAATTGTCGGTATAACAGTTACATAGTAACATAGTATTGGAGGTTGGATTTAAAGACATCGTCCAATCTAGTCCAACTTTTACCATACCCATTATGTCTGTATACAGTTACCATAGAAATAGTATTGAGATTGTATAAAGACATACGTCCATCCTAGTCCAACTTTAACACCTACCAAATTTGTATTACAGTTTACATAGAACCATAGTATGGAGGTTGTATAAAGACATTACGTCCATTCTCAGTCACACATTTATCCCTACCCAAATGTCTGTAAAACGTTACATAGTTAACAAGTAGGAGGTTGTTAAAGACATACGTCCACTAGTCCAACTTTATAACCCACCTTATGTCTTGTATAAACAGTTACATAGTAACATAGTATTAGGAGGTTGTATAAAGACATACGTCCATCTAGTCCAACTTTAACCCTACCCATAATGTGGTATATCGTTACATAGTAACTAGTTTTGGAGGTGTAAAGACATTACGTCCTACTAGCCAACTTTATACCCGATACACATAATGTCCGTTATATCAGTTAAAATTAGTAAAAGGATTTAGAGGGTGATATAAAAGACATCCGTTCATCTAGTCCAACCTTTATACCTCCATAATGTTCTGTATATCAGTACATAGAAACTAGTATTGGAGGTTGTATAAAGACATACGTCCATTCTAGTCACACCGCTTTATACCCTACCCATAGTCTGTAGAACAGTTACATAGTAACATAGTATTGGAAGGTTGATAAAGACATCACGTCCATCTAGTCCAAACCTTTAGACCCTACCCATTAGGTCTGTTATAACAGTTACATAGTAACATAGTATTGGAGATTGTATAAAGACATACGTCCATCTAGTCAAACTTTCTACCCTACCCATAATGTCTTATATCAGTTAAACATGTAAACATCAGTATGGCGGTTGTATAAAGACACCCCCCTAAGTCCATCTAGTCCAACCCTTTGGTACCCGCCCATATGTCTGTATATCAGTTACATAGTAACATAGTATTAGAGGTTGTATAAAAGAATACGTCTCTAGTTCAACCTTTACCCTACCCAAATGTCTTATAACAGTTACATAGTAATTGTATGGAGTGTTGTACAAAAGAATACATCCATTAGTCCAAACTTTTGACACTGCTCATAATGGTCTGTCTAAACAGTTACATAGTAACATCAGTATTGAGGTGTATAAAGACATACGTCCATCTAGTCCAACCTTTATACCTACCCATAATGTCTGTCTAACAGTTACATAGTAACATAGTATTGGAGTTTGTTATAAAGACCATTAAGTCCCATATAGGTCCAACCTTTATACCCTACCCATAATGTCTGTATATCAGTTACAATAGTAACATTAGTTTGGAGGTTGTATAAAGACATACGTCCATCTGTCCAACCTTTATTACCCTACCCATAATGTCTTAGATCGTTACATAGAATTAACATAGTATTAGAGGTGTATAAAGACAATCGTTCACTCTAGTCCAACCTTTATACACTACCATAATGTTGTACTATCAGTTACATAGTAACATAGTATTGGAGGTGTATAAAGGAATACGTCCACTAGTTACACCTTTGATACCCTACCAAATGTCTGTATAACAGTTACATTAGTAAACATAGTATTGGAAGGTTGATAAAGACATACGTCCAATCTCTAGGTCCACCTTTATACCTACCCATTATGTCGGATAAAAGTTACATAGAAACATAGTATTGGAGATTGTATAAAGAACATACGTCCATCTAGCCGTCCCAACCTTATACACTACCCATATGTCTGTAGATCAGTGACATAGAACATAGTATTGGAGGTTGGGTATAAAGACATACGGCATCTAGCTCAACCTGTCTACTCTACCATATGTCTGTTCTAAAGTTACATAGTAACATAGTATTGGAGGTTGTATAAAGACATACGTTCCATCAGTCCAACCTTTAGACCTTATACCCTACCATAATGTCTGTATATAAGTTACTATAGTAAATAGTTTGGAGGTTGCTAAAGACATCGTCATCTAGTCCAACCTTTATTTACCCTACCCATAATGTCTGTATATCAGTTACATAGTAACATTTAGTTTTGGAGGTTGTATAAAGACATACGTCAATCTAGTCCAACCTTATACCCTACCCATAATGTGCTGTTATATCAGTACATAGTAAATAGTTTGGAGGTTGTATAAAGACATACGTCCATCAGTCCAAATTTATTACCCTACCCATAATGTTGTCTAACGTTACATAGTAACAAGTAGTGGGAAGCTGATACAAGAATAATCCAATCTAGTCTCCAACCTTTATACCCATACCCATAATGTCTGTATAAACAGTATACCAGTATAACATAGTATGTAGCGTTGTATAAAGAATTACATCATCTAGCCCAACACCTTTAACCTACCATAATGCTGTATTAACAGTACATAGTAACATATATTGTAGGTTGCTATAAAGGAACATACAACTCAATCTAGTCCACAACTTATACCCTACCCACAATGTCTGTATATAACAGTTACTAGTAACATAATATTGTAGGTTGTATATAAATACTACGCCATCTAGCCACCTTTATCACCCTACCCTTAATGTCTGTATAACTGTACATAGTAACACATTAGTATTGAAGGTGAATTAAGAAAACATAGTCCATTTAAGTTCCACCTTTATACCCTACCCTAATGTTATATAACAGTTACATAGTAACCCATAGTATTGAAGGTCTGTATAAAGAATATGTCCATCTAGGCCAACCTTTATACCCTCCCATAATGTTGTTCAAATAGTTACTAGAGTAACATAGTATTGGAGGTTGATAAAGACAACGTACCATGTCCATACCTTTATACCCTACCCATAATGTCTGTATAACAGTTACTAGTAAAAATAGTATGGAGGTTGTATAAAAGACATGCGTTCCATTAGCCAACTTATACCCTACCATATGTCCTGTATAACAGTTACATAGTAACATTATATTGGGGAGGTTGTATAAAGTCATACGTACATCTAGTCCACCTTTATACCCTACCCATACTGTCTGTATAACAGTTACATCTTAGTAACATAGTAATGGAGGTTGTATAAAGGACATTACGTCATCTACAAACTTATAACCTACCCATAATGTCTGTATAAACAGTTACATAGAGTAACATAGTATGAAGGTTGTATAAAATATGTCCATTCTAGTCCACCTTTATACCTCTTCCATTAATGTCTGTCAACAGTTTACATGTAACATAGGATTGAAGGTTGTTATAAAGACATACATCCATTCTAGTCCAACCTTTATACCCTACCCATTATGTCTGTATAACGTTACATAGGAGTAACATAGTATTTAGGTTGTTATAAGACATACGTAATCTAGTCAACCTTTATACCCTACCCAATGATGTGAATGTACTAGTATATAATGCGTGTTGGTGGTTTTATGTTTTGCTTTGGGTTGTTTTATACTGGGGTTTATATGTACTAGGGTTGGGTTATGTGTTATTAGTTGTTGCGGTCTGCGGGTGGTATATAAAAGCATACGTCCATCTAGCCAACCTGTTATACCCTAACCATAATGTCTGGTATAACGTTACATAGAACAAGTATGTAGGTTGATAAAGAGAATAGTCCATCTATTCCAACCATTTATACACTACATAATGTCTATATACAGTTGACATAGTAACCCCATAGTATTGGAGGGTGGAAGTTTAAAGACAAATGTCTATCTAGTCCAACCTTTATACCTACCCATAATGTTCTGTAACAGTTACATCAGTAAATTAGTATTGAAGGTTGTATAAAGAAATACATCCATTAGTCCAACCTTTATACCCTACCCATAATGTCTGTTTATAAAGTTAACATAGTAAATAATGATTGTAGGTTGTATAAAGACATACGTCCATTAGTCCAACCTTTTTCCCTACCCATACTGTCTGTCTAAACAGTTACAGTAGTAACCGTAGTATGGCAGGTTGTACTAAAAGAATAGTCCATCTAGTCTCCAAATTGTTATACCCTACCCATAAGTCTGTATAAACAGTTACATAGCAACATTAGTATGGGAGGTTGTATAAGACATACGTCCATCTAGTCCAACCTTTTACCCTACCCATAATGTCTGTATAACAGTTACATAGTAAACATATAATTGGAGGGTTAGTAAAGACATATATCCATCTAGTCCAACCTTATACCCTACCCATAATGTCTGTAAACAGTTACATAGTGAACCTAGTAATGGACCTGTTGTATAAAACATACGTCCATCTAGGTCCAAAACCTTTTATACCCTACCCATAATGTCTGTATAACAGTTACTAGTAACCATAGTATTGGAGGTTGTATTAAGACATAGTCCATCTAGGTCCAACCTTTATAACCTCACCCATAAAATTGGGTTCGATAACCGGTACATAGAACATTAGTATTGGAGGTCGTATAAGGACATAGTCCATCTAAGTCCACAAACCTTTTACCCTACCCATCATGTCTGTATAACAGTTACATAGTAACATAGTATTGGAAGGTTGTATAAAGACATAAGTCCATGAGTCCAAAACATCTATAAACTACACAGAAGTTGTCTACCAGTACTAGTAATGGATGTTGAATGAAGCCCAACATCCATCTAGTCCAAACTTGTATACCCTATCAGGTACTTCGGCTTGGCTAGAGCTAAGGCTGAGAGGACCAACATCCAATTTTTCAGGCGACTGACCCAATATGACTATGAATGTTTGTTGGGGAAAAAAATCAGATGTTGATTTCAATTTGAAGTTGCTGGGATTTGAGCGTGTAACGTTTGCAGAGCGCTTGTGCTAGGCGGTATAAACATATGGTATTGTGGAGAGATATATGGAAACAATACATCCCAAGTCTGTTTTTTCCATATTTGCAGTGGGTAAAATTGTTGTGTACATCACGCTGTGGTACAGGCCCAGATCATTAGCCAAGACTAAAAAACTACGAATACACTCAATTCGTGGTACAGGTAGAAACCTGCAGGATCACTAACCTATGCCAGGTAACGATGTTCCTCACCTGTGGGAGTTTATGTTGTTTAGTACAGTGGTTTTTAGGCGAAAACTCGCCATCTCTACCCTTAACGGATAAGTCATGGGGATTTTTTAACGTTGTCTTTCTCCTTTCAGGTGATAAATTGTCAGTTACAAGGCTATTCCCACGAGAGATGAGTATCTGGTGCTGTAGTCCCATATCGAGTACAAGACGATATAACGTATGGTGTGGTGAGAGGGTTTGTCTGAATGGGTCCAGTTCTATCTCCACACTCAACTAAGCCGTGACAGGTTGTTAAATCTAGTTTAAATGGACTTACCTTACAAAGGATTCTTCTAAGCTACTGATTAGACTCCCGTCCTTGCCATTGGTTCCACGCCTCTTCACACTTCCAGTTACAACGGCTATCGGCCTTAATACATTATGTCAATCAGTTCTATGCTGGAGAGGGAATGGGTCTGGGAATTTAGAAGCATCTTTGCTAAGAGAACAAAACATAATGATTGCGGACTTTGTTAGAAGAGGGTGGCGATGTCCTCATAGGTTAAAGCTGTTCTACCATTCAGTGCAAACCTTAAAGTTAAAAAAAAGAGGTGCTTGCAGAGGATGGCATTACCATCTCATGAGAGATCCACTCGTCTCTTACTGATTGGATTTGTATCACCACACCAGGTTGGTCCGTGACACAAACAACCATAGTAACACAAACAAGCAATTTTACTGTATTAAATCCACATCGTCCCCTCCAGGAATCACAGTTGGAGACGTCGGACCAAGAAATGGTCATTTTGAACAATTCGATAAGCGGATTTCTATGATGAGAAACATTCGCAGCCCAAGGAAAAGAAAACATGCTGAGCAAGATCATCTGAGGGTACACAGAGAGGACAAGTATCTAATACTCACACCCCATACTCATCTTAGAAAACCCCAATTGCCCTGATGTGAATGTAGATCACTTACCCGTCTCAGAAATTATAGCCCCGAAACCCAGTAAAATCTTCATTATAGCAAGATCGCTAGTCACTATTTCACCTTTCCTCCTCCCTCTACACTGGTACGGCATTGCCCGTGTAATACATTCTAGCAGTGTTATATCTATAATCTACATAACTGCCACGGGTATTTGTTAAACTATACCGGAGTTAATCTACCGTCTCACTAACATAATGACACGTGATTGTTAACACTATAGCGTGTATATCTACACATCTACTACATAATGACACGGTGTAGTGTTTAAACTATAGCGGTGTTATATCTACATCTACTACATAATGACACGGCGTATTGTATAACTAAACGGGTTTATCTACCACGTCTACTACATAATGACACGGTGTATTGTTGATAAACTATTAACGGTGGTTATATCTAACGTCTACTAACATAATGACACGGTTGTGTATGGTTATGAACTTATAACGGTGTTTATTACCATCTACATACAAATGACATGGTGTATGTTACTATAGCGGTGTGTTATATCTACACGTCACTACATAATGACACGGTGTATTGTTATAAACATAGCAGTGTTATATACCACTTACACATAATGACACGGGTTGTATTGTTATAGCTTATAACGGTGTATATCTACCATCTACTCATAAGGACACGGTTGTATTGTTATAACATAGCAGTGTTATATCTACCATCTACTGAATAATGACACGGTGTATTGTTATAGCTATAACGTGTGTTAACTACCATATCTACTAAAAAACAAATGACCGGTTGTATTGTTATAACTTATAACGGTGTTATATCTACCATCTACTAATAAGACCGGGGTATTGTTATAGCTATAACGGTGTTAATCTCCGTTACTACATAAATGACACGGCGTATTGTTTATGAACATAACGGTTGTTATATCGTCCCACATCGACTACATAATGACACGGTGTATTGTTATAACTATAGCGGTGTTATATCTACCATCTACATAATTGACACGGTGTATGTTATAAACTATAGCGGTGTGTATATCTACCATCTACTACATAATGACACGGTATGTTATGTATGTATAACTATAGCGGGTTATATCATACCATCTAACTACATAATGACACGCGCGTATTGTTTTAACGATACGCGGTGTTGTATATCTACAATTACTACATATGACACGGCGTATTGTTATAAACTATCAGCATGTTATATCTACCATCTACACATATAGACACGTTTGTTGTTGTTATAACTATAGCAGTGTTATATCTCCGTCTACTACCTAATGGACACGGGTGTATGTTATAAACTATAGCGGTGTTATATTCTACCATCTACTACTAATTACACGGTTGTATTGTTTATAACTATGAACGGTGTTATATCTACCAAATCTATTACATAATGACCACGGGTGTATGTTTTAATATAACTGTGTTAGATCTACCATCTACTACTAATGACCACTGTGATTGTTATAACTATAACGGGTGTTATATCTACCATTACTACATAATGACAGGCTGTTGTCTAATAACTATAACGGGTTACTTACTACCATCTACTACATAATGACACGGCGTATTGTTATAACTGTAAGCGGTGTATTATCTACCGTCTTACTACATAATGACACGGGTGTCCCGCTGTTATAACTATAGCGGTTGTTATGATCTACCATTCTTACACATAAGGACACGGCCGTATTGTTATAACATAGCGGTGTTATATCATACACATACGTAAAAAGAACGGTGATTGTTATAACATAACGGTGTTAATACTACCATACTACTACATAATGACCACGGGTATGGTATGTTGATAACTTATAACGGTGTTATATCTACCTCTACTACATAATGAACACTGTGTATTGTTATAACTATAGCAGTGTTATATCGACCATCTCTACTCATAGGACCACGTGGTATGTAGTTATGTTGTTATCTACGTTACTACATAAGACGGCGTTTATAATAACGGGGTGGTATATCTACCATCTACTACATACATGACACGGTTGATTGGTTATAAACTATAAAGCGGGTGTTATATTCTACCATCTCTACCATAATGACACGGTGTATTGTTATAACTATAGCGTGGTTATATTACTCATACTACATTTAATGGAAACGGTGTATTGTTTATAACTTAGCGGTGTTATATCTACCATTCCTACATAATGACACGGTTTGGATTGTTTATAACTATAGCCCGGTTGTTATATCTACCAGGCTACTACATAATGACACGTAGTGTGTTAAATAGTGTTTATACACTAATTATGACGGTGTGTTATATAGGTTAAGTCTACCATCTACATAATGGACACGCGTATTGTTTAAACTATAGCGGTGTTATATATACCATGTACTACATAATGACACGGACGCTATGTTTATAAACTATAGCAGTGTGAATCTACCATCTACTACATAATACACGGTGTATTGTTTAACTATAACGGTGTTATATCTACCAATACTAAAAAGACACGGTTGTATTGTTATAACTATAACGGTGTTATATCTACCATCTAAACATATGACACGGTGTATGGTTATAACGTATAGCGGCTGTTATATCTACCATCTTACATAAGGACCCGGTGAGTGTTAGAAACTATAGACGGTTGTTATACTACCATCTATACTATAATGACACGGTTTGATGGTTACTAACTATAGCGGTGTTATATCTACATCTACGTACATAATGGAACGTGCGTATTGTTTAAACTATAGCGGGGTTGTACTATCTACCATTACTACATGACACGGCGTTATTGTTATAACGATAGCGGTGTTAATCTACCACTACTACATAAGAACACGGCGTACTTGTTATAACCTTAGCGGGTTATATTACCATCCTACTACATAATGACACGGTATGTTTAACTATAACGGTGTTATATCTACCATCTATACACTAATTACACGTGTTGTAGTTAAACTATAACGGTGTAATCTCACCATCTACACATAATGACACTGATGGATTGTGATAACTATAGCGATTGTTATATCTACCGTATACTACATAATGACCGGTGTTATTGTTAAATATAACGGTGTTATATTATACCGTCCTACTACAGGACACGGCGTGTATGTGTTATAAATCGATGAGCGGTTGTTATATTCTACCATTACATACATAATGACACGGCAGTATGGTTGTATAACTATAGCGGGTTAATATCCATTCTACTACATAAGGACACTGGTGTGTGTATTGTTATAACTATAACGGTTGTTATATACCATACAACTACGATAATGACACGGTGTATTGTATAACTATAACGGTGTTATATCTACCATCTACTACATAAATGGACACTGGGTATTGTTATAAACTATAGCGGTGGTTATAATCTACATCTAACTACATAATGACACGGGTATTGTATAGCTATAAGGTGTTATATCTACCCGTCTACTACATAATGACACGGCGTACTTGTTATAACTATATACGGTGTTATATCTACCATCTACTACATAAATGGGAACGGTGTATTGTTATAACATTATAGCGGGTAGGTTATATCTACCATCTGACATAAGACACGGTGTATTGTTAAATATACGGTGTTATATCACCATCTATACATAATGACAACAGTGTATTGTTATAACATAGCGGTTATATCACCATTCTACTACATACTGACACGGCGTATTGTTGTAACTTAGGTGTTATATCTACCATCACTACAAATGACACGGCGATTGTTATAACTATAAGCAGTGTTATATCTACCATCTACTACATATGACACGGTGTATTGTTATAACTATACGGTGTTATATACTACCATTCTACTACATTAATGACACGGTGGGTATGTTAGTAACTATAACGGTTGTGTATTATCTACATCTACTACATAATGACACGGTTGTATTTGTTTTAACTATAGCGTGTTTGTTAGTATCATACCAATACGACTATAATACACGGGTTGTATTGTTATAACTATAACGGTGTTAATCTTACCATCTACTACATAATGACCGGGTTGTATTGTTATGAAACTTAACTGTGTCTAGTATCTACCATCACTACATAATGACACTGTGTAGTTGTTATACTATAACGTGTGGTTATATCTACCGTCACTACATAAGTGAACGTGTTATTGTATAACTATAGCGGTTTATATCTACCATCTATACATAATGACACGGCGTTAGTTGTTATAACATAGCGGTGATATAATCTACCATCTACTAAAAATGACACGGTGTTGTATGGTTATAACATAACGGGTTAATATCACCATTCTTACTACATAATGACACGTTGTATTGTATAACTATTAACGGTGTATATCTACAATCTACTACAAATGACACGTGTATTGTTATAACTATAGCAGTGTTAGATACTACCATCTATACAGTAATGAACGGGTTCTGTATGTTAAACTATAACGGTGGTAATGATCTACCGTCTACTTAAATAAGACAACGGTGTGTATTGTATAACTTAACGGTGTTATATCTACGGTCTACTACATTAATGACACGGTGTATGTTATAACATTGAACGGTGTTATATCTACTCGAATTCACTCATAATGACACTGCGTATGTTTAATAACTATAGCGGTGTGGATTATACCCCCATCTACACATAATGCACGGGTGTATTGTTATAAAATATAACGGTTTGTTTTATATCTACCGTCTACTACATAATGCACGGTTGTATTGTTAAACTATAAGGTGTTATATACTACCGTTCTAATACATAATGAACACTGGGTATTGTTATAACTATAAAACGGTGTTATACCTACCATCTATACATAATGACCGGCGATTGTTATAAACTATAGTGGTGTATATCATACCTCGCACTACATAAATAACACTGTGTATTGTTTTATAACTATAGCGGTGGTTATATCTACAATCTACCTAACATTATGACCCGGTTTGTGATTGTTATAACTATAACGTAGGTTTATCTTCTACCATCTACTACATAATGACACGGGGTATTGTTATATTTTAACTATAACGTGTGTTAATCTACCGTCTTACTACATAATGACATGGTGATATGTTTATAACATATACGGTTGTTATATCCTACCATCTACTACCTAAGACAACAGGCGATATTATCTATCACTGTTTACTACCTATCAAATGACACGTGTCTTATACGGGATATCACCGTCTACTACATAATTGACACGGTAGTATTGTTAATATAGCGGGTTATATTCTTACGTTACACATAATGACACGGTGATTTTGTTATACGGTATATATAGCGGCGGTCCGCATATCTACCGTCTACTACAAATGGACACGGGATATGGTTATACTATAACGGTGTTAATTCTCACCGCTACTACATAATTGACCCCCAACGAGTGTATTGTATATAACTATAACGGTGTATATCTACCGTCTACTACATAATGACACTGTGTATGGTTATAACTATAACGTGTATTATCTACATCTACTACATAATGAACGCGTTTGTTATAAACTATATGCGGTGTTATATCTCCAATACTACGACATAATACACGGGTATTGTATAACTATACGGTTGTTTATGATTCTACCATCTACTACATAATGACACGGCGTATTGTATAACTATAACGGTGTTATATCTACCATCTACTAAATAATGACACGCGGCATCTATCTGTTTTATAACTAACTTATAACGGGTGATATATTAGGTTGTTTAATCTACCATCTACTACCATAATGACACGTGTGTGTTTTGTTGTTATAACTATAACGGTGTATATTACCATCTACTACATAATGACACGGTGTTTATTGTTATTATAACTTAGCAGTGTTATATCTACATCTACTACATAATGACACGGTGTATTGTTTATAACTAACGGTGTTATATCTACCATCTACTACATAATGACACGGTGTATGTTAAACTATAGCAGTGTTATATCTACCATCTACTACATAATGACACCGGCGTATTGTTTAAACTATGCAGTGTTATATCTACCATCTACTACATAATGGACACGGTGTATTGTTATGAACTATAGCAGTGTGTATATCTACAATCTAACACATTAATGACAAGTTGTATTGTTATAACTTAGCGGTGTTTTATATCTACATCTACTACATAATGACACGGAGTAGTGTTAAACTATAGCAGTGTATATCTACCATCTACTACATAATAACACGGTGATTATGTTATATCTATAACGGTGTATATCTACCATCTACTACATAATGACACGGTCGTATTTTTATACTATAGCAGTGTTTATATTTTACCATCTACTACATAATGACACGGTGTTGTTATAACTATAGCGGTGTTATATCTACCAATCTACTACTAATGACATGGTTGTTATTGTTTATAACTAGCAGTGTTATATCTACCATCTACTACATAATGACAATGGTATGGTTATAACTATAACGGTGTATATCTACCATCTACTACATAAGGACACTGTGTATTGTTATAACTATAGCGGTGTTATACTACCATCTACTACATAAGAAGTGTATTGTTATAACTATAACAAGGTGTTTATCTACCATCTACTACATAATGACACGGTGTATTGTTATAACTATAGCGGTGTATATCTCTACCATCTACTACATAAGGACACGGCGCATTGTTATAACTATAACGGTGTTATATCTACCATCTACTACATAGGATGACACGGTGTGTTTTGTTATAACTATAACGGTGTTTATATTACCATCTACTACATAATGACACGGTTGTGTATTGTTATAACTATAGCGTGCTATATCTACATCTACATACATAATGAAACGGTGTGTATTGTTATAAACTATACGGTGTGTTATATCTAACATCTACTACATAATGACACGGTGTATTGTTATAACTATAGCGGGTGTTATTATCTACGTCTACTACATAAGGACACGGCGCCACTGGTTATAAACTATAAACGGTGTTATATTCACGATAGTAGTAATGGTGCACCCACTGTTACGCTCCATACAGAATGGATAAGGCTGTGTAGGGTGACGGAGACGTCTATCTGTTAAACACTGACTGTATTATTTAATGGCAGGTTCTGCCCGATGGGGACCTACAAAAAACGAGGCTCCGATAAGAGAATTATTTCACCATGATTGGTGTGAGGGTTCTCATACTGTTCAGTGAGGTGCTGGATGCCTGATGAAGGCCTGTACCATTTCCATTAGATTATTCCGCTGTTCGTCGGCAGTCAGAGCTCAGACCCGGTACGACAATCAGATTTGAATTAGAATATAGTGTTGGTTACCAGAACACCTGCTTCTCTTATGTGGGAGCCTGCCAGCCACTAGCGTCCAAGTAGGCTAGTTAGTTTGGCTTCAGAATACCAGTAGTAAACATGGGTGGCGCCCACACAACAAGATTTAGGCACCAATGGGGTTAAAAGAAAGGCAAGAAGGAGCGGCATTGTGATTTCTAGGTTACGCAAGGGTAAGAAGATGTAGGCATTTTTTTTTTGACACTTTTTTTAACGTTTCCTTTAATAACCATTAAAGGAAAGAAATAATATTGCTTAGTGACAAGCTTTACGAATTCTGACTACAGCACTCCCAGACGTCTTTCCAGTGCACTATTATCAGTCACATATACAATGAATTATTGCGTGTTTTATAGAGGACAAAGAGCCTAAGATCCTGGATAAACCAAACTCAACAGCAAAAGCTCCTCCCTCTCCTATCAACCGCTACGCATTCATTTCGCCGTCTGAGGTACGGAGAATCTGTACGACGGGTCTACGGGGGAGATTAAAAATGGAGATTTTTTTGACTCCCTACCGGAGGTAATATTATAGATATCTACAGATTTTGAAGATCATGATAAAACCTTATGGGGGCATTAGCGTAAAATTAACCAACGATGGTGAAATGATCATAGAAAGGCTTTATATGTGGCCTATGTGATAGGTGATGTCTATTTACCTTGTACCCTGATGACATTTAGAAATCTTTCTAGGCTTTTATTTTCCTACTGAAACACTTTAGTTTGTTGTTGTGTATAAAAACTAAATTACAGCCTTAGAACAGCCTTGACAGTAAGTTTTAATTTATTTTGGTGTTGGTGCTGGGAATTTCCCTTACTAACACGGGGATTTGCCCTGTATACCCAGCATTCCAGTATCACACAGTTTGGTCACGACCATCATGTTTCGCACATGCTCAGTCGTTAAACTACTGGAGGAACTTCTTACAGCAGCTCAAGTAAAAAGTGGGCAAGGGAGTATGTGACTGATGTAAGGGGGTGTGGCCATACACACAGTTATCCAATTCTTCAGGGGTTACATTTACTTTATTGCCATTTATTGGTATTTTACAGTTTATTGGTGTTCTTGGGGGATGTCAGATTTGGGTTCAGTTCTTTGTGTTTCGGAAGGTTTGGGGGTCAGTGAACATTGTCCATTTCTTAATGTAAATTGGGGATTCTTCGGCAACTCCACGCAAAACCGCCACAAAGCCGGTTTCTTGGTATTTGCGCTGGATTATAAACCTCTACGTATCTGTCTCGTTTTCTTGTTTAGCTCCATGCGCTGAGTTCGGGGATGAAAGCGTACGTGACGGAGATCTGCTCTAACGGAGTAGAGGTGTGTAGGAAAGCTTGCGGGGGACACGGATACTCTCTGTTCAGTGGGCTTCCCACCATGTATAACAAAGTAACAGCTTCCTGCACCTACGATGGGGAAAACACAGTTCTACTCCTGCAGGTAGCAAGGTACCAATCGGTTCTTCCTGGTGTAACTCCATTGCCTACACAGGGCTATAAGTACTTCGTCCTGTTGTGTAAATTGAACATACATGTGAGTCTCTGGTCAGTGTGACAAAGGCAGGAACATGTCTCCAAGGCTTTCTGTGGAATTTTGCTCATATTTTACAAATGAACTAAGGTAAAATGAAGCATTTTCAGTGCTGCCTTTTCCATGGGTGATGGGAAATTACTGGACACGTCAGACATTTTCATACTCATTATTTTAACTAAAGGCTAGAAACTGGATATATTTATATTTAGAAAATTCCACTTGTTTGTCTTGTTTGATAATTATTTTAAATACAATTTTTGTAGCTCCCATGCGTTACAATGTCCGCTAATAACATGCTGATCCCAAATCAGGACTGGGAACTCAATTTCCTATATCCTCACATTCCCAATCCGTTCTAGATTCCTGGTTAAATGTTTTGCCGCTGCAAAGTCTGGCCAATCCCTCCCACCCACCTTGGCCTACCTGTCATCTCCAGTCTCTACAGCCTGCCAAGCCAACAGCCATGAGGACTTCCTTAATCCAGAGGTTTACCTACAGGCCTATCAGCACAGGGCGTACAGGTCAGTAAGGAGGGTCAGGTTCTCCTTTTGAAGTTTATGGTACTTTATGTGGAACAAAACACAATTTCCTTTAATAATTGCCCACAAACCATTGATTACAATGTGTTCTCACTGTCTCTCTATGTGATTCTTAACTAAAGATGTACTTTTTATTGAATCAACATAATATTTTACTAAATTTAGCACAGGGAGATAGCTAATTGGAGAATTCCTCTAACACTCTTAAATGGATGAATCAGACTGAGCATATCTGAGCTCACTGAGCTAGGGCAGAGGGCATTAACTGCAGGTGTGTATATGTTAATCACTCTTAAAGGGAAACTTTAGGTTAAAGTAGTGGTACAGATTATTTACTGTAACAAAAACGTTGGAATTGGTTCCCAGTCATTACAGAGAAATGTCTGGTCACAAAGTCCACGCCCAACGCTCACAGGGGATCAAGGCAAGTGCCATGGAGCTTGTAGTAGGATCCAGCCATCCAATCAGATATAGGAAGTGGGTCAATTAATCATGCATGGTTATGTCAGTTGCCCTGCACTGCTGGGGTTAGTTAGCCTGCTCACAATTCAGAAAACAAATAATTCCAAAATGTTATTATGAAATATTATATCAAATTTAATAGAGAGAAGAGAGCAGTTAATTATATTCACCCCTTACGTTACAGGCTCATTGCATCCGCAGCCAGTAAGATGCAGAAAATGGTTCTGTCTGGAGCGGAACAATATGAGGCCTGGAACAGCACATCAGTGGAGCTATTAAAGGCCTCAATAGTGAGTATTCCGTTCAGTGATAACACAGGATCCACCAGTGGCACCTCTAGTGGGTACCAAGTAGAACACACAGCTCCCAGAATCCCCCCCTGTACCCAGCAGACACGGTGCAGTAAATGTCCTGATACTTTTCTTTATATGTTTCTTATTTTAATCATTATTCCTCATATTAAATGAAATCTCCTACAGAAACAGTGAAAAATAGTGGTAGGGCCCCAACGTTAGGCTACCCATAGTCATAAACGCCATGACATCATTGGTCTGTTTTCCAGGCTCATATTCACTACTTCATTGTAATCAATCTCCAAACTCCTACAGTGACACCTAGTGGTAGGGCCCCAAGTTAGCACATAGTCATAACATGCCATTGACATCATTGGTCTGTTTTCCAGGCTCATATTCACTACTTCATGAATCAAATCTCACAAAACTGTCTCTACAGTGACAACCTAGTGGTAGGGAACACAAAGTTTTTAGCTACATAGTTCATTTAAATGCGAATGACGACATAGGTCTGTTTTCCAGGCTCATATTCACTACTTCATTGTAAAATCATTTGTGGAGGTTTTGGGATCTTTTAAAAAATCCCCAGGAATCCAGAAAGTCTTAAAGAGCCTCTGTGATCTACACGCCCAGCATGGAATATTCACCCACGCTGGAGACTTCCTTCTAGATGGGCACCTGTCTGCCAAACAGCTGGACATGGTCACCACGTCTTACCTGGGCCTCTTGGCTGTGATACGGTGAGTTATGTTTAATCAAACTGGCTGGATTGGATTAACAGGCTCAATAGGGAAACACTATAAACCTGTTCACCACTATAATCCCTAATGACTCTTCATGGAACCCCTAGTACTTCTCACTGAACCTCCAGTACTTCTCATGGAACCCCTAGTACTTCTCACTGAACCCCCAGTGCCTCTCAGGAAAACCCCTAGTTACTTCTAACAAACCCAGTACCTTATACATGGAACCCCTAAGAAGTCTTCTCACTGAACCTCCAGTGCCTCTCTGGAAACCCTAGCGACTTCTCACTGAACCTCCAGTATTCTCATGGAAACCCCTAGTACTCTCACTGAACCCCCAGGCCTATCAGGAAACCCCTAGTATTCTCACTGAAACCACAGTGCCTATCATGGAACCCAAGTATTCCTCATGAACCCACAGGGCATCTCATGGAACCCCCTAGTACTTCTCACGATCCCCCAGTGCCTCTCATGGAACCCTAGATTCGTTACGGAAACCCAGTACCTCTCATGGAACCCTATACTTCTACTGAAACCCCCGTGCCTCTCATGGAAACCCCTTAGTTCTTCTTTACTGAACCCCAGTGCCTCTCATGGAAACCCATAGTACTTCGTATGCAACCCCCAGTAACTTCAGGGAACCCCTAGTACTTCTCACTTGAACCCCTAGACTAGTGCCTCTCATTGGACCCTAGTACTGTCTCCTGAACCCCCAGTACCTCTATGGAACCTAGACTTCTCATGAACCCCCAGTGCCTTAATGGAACCCCTAGACTTCTTCACTGAACCCCCAGTGCTCTCATTGGAAAACCCCTATAAGTATCACTGAACCTCTAGACTTCTATGGAACCCCTTGTACTCTCATGAACCCCCAGTGCCTCTAATGGAACACCCTAGTACTTCTCCATGAACCCCAGTGCCTCTCATGGAACCCCTAGTACTTTAACTGAACCACAGTGCCTTCATCGGTAAACCCTAGTTACTTCTCACTGAAACCAAAATGCCTCTCATGGAACCCCTAGTTACTCTCAGGACACACAGCTGCAGTGCCTATAATGGAACCCCTAGGACTTCTCACGAACCCCCATGCCTCTCATGGAACCCCTAGTTACTTCTCACTGAACCCCCAGTGCCTATCATGGGAAACCCTAGTACTCTCACGAACCCCCAAGTTACATTCATGGAACCCCTAGTACTCTCACTGAGACCAACAGTACCTCTCATGGAACCCCTGAGAAAAAATATCGCACGAACCCCCAATGCTCTATGGAAACCCATAGTACTTCTAACTGAACCACAGTACCTATCAATGGAACCCTAGTACTTCTCAATGGAACCCCCAGTACCTTCATGGAACCCAGAGTAATTCTCACTGAACCCCCAGTGCCTTCATGGAAACACTAGTACTTCTAACTGAACCCCCGTACATCGCAT
The DNA here is from genome assembly GCA_019447015.1 of Hymenochirus boettgeri. Lineage (NCBI taxonomy): Eukaryota > Metazoa > Chordata > Amphibia > Anura > Pipidae > Hymenochirus > Hymenochirus boettgeri. The sequence goes on from JAACNH010001308.1 coordinate 66,491, forward strand.
GGAAACCCTAGACTTCCACTGAACCCCCCAAGTACCTCTCATGGAACCCTAAGTACTTCGCACTGATCCCCAGTGCCTCTCATGGAAACCCTAGTATTCTCACGAACCCCCATGGCCCCTCCTGGAAAAAAAAAACACCCCCCCTGTACGTCTCAATGAACCCCCAGTGACCTCTCAGGAAACCCCTAGTACCTTCTAACTAACCCACAGTGCCTTCATGGAACCCTAGGACTTTCCACGAACCCCCGTGCCTATCATGGGAAACCATAGTACCGTCCTCACTGAACCCCCAGTGCCTCTCATGGAACCCCTAGTACTTCTCACTGAACCTCCAGTACTTCTCATGGAACCCCTAGTACTTCTCACTGAACCCCCAGTGCCTCTCATGGAACCCCTAGTACTTCTCACTGAACCCCCAGTGCCTCTCATGGAACCCCTAGTACTTCTCACTGAACCCCCAGTGCCTCTCATGGAACCCCTAGTCTTCTCACTGAACCCCCAGTACCTCTCATGGAACCCCTAGTACTTCTCACTGATCCCCCAGTACTTCTCATGGAACCCCTAGTACTTCTCACTGAACCCCCAGTGCCTCTCATGGAACCCCTAGTACTTCTCACTAACCCCCAGTGCCTCTCATGGAACCCCTAGTACTTCTCACTGAACCCCCAGTACCTCTCATGGAACCCCTAGTACTTCTCACTGATCCCCCAGTGCCTCTCATGGAACCCCTAGTACTTCTCACTGAACCCCCAGTGCCTCTCATGGAACCCCTAGTACTTCTCACTGAACCCCCAGTACCTCTCATGGAACCCCTAGTACTTCTCACTGAACCCCCAGTGCCTCTCAGGGAAACCCTAGTACTTCTCACTGAACCCCCAGTACCTCTCATGGAACCCTAGTACTTCTCACTGATCCCCCAGTACTTCTCTGGAACCCCTAGTACTTCTCACTGAACCCCCAGTGCCTCTCATGGAACCCCTAGTACTTCTCACTAACCCCCAGTGCCTCATGGAACCCCTAGTACTTCCACTGAACCCCCAGTACCTCTCATGGAACCCTAGTACTCTCACTGATCCCCCAGTACTTCTCATGGAACCCTAGTACTTCTCACTGAACCCCCAGTGCCTCTCATGGAACCCCAGTACTTCTCACTAACACAGGGCCTCTCATGGAACCCCTAGTACTTCTCACTGAACCCCCAGTACCTCTCATGGAACCCCTAGTACTTCTCACTGAACCCCCAATGCCTCTCATGGAACCCCTAGTACTTCTCACTGAACCCCTAATACTTTTCATTGAACCCCAAGTACCTCTCATGGAACCTCTAATACCTCTCATGGGACCCCTAGTGCCTCTATCTGAACCCCTAGCACATCTTGTGAAACCCCAATACTTCTCACTAAACCCCTAATACTTCTCATGGAACCCTTCGTACATCTCATGGAACCCCAGTACTTTTCATAGAACCCCTAGTGCATCTTAATAAACACTTTGTACCTCTGGTGGAACCCCAAGAACTTCTTGTAAACCCCCCAGTACCTCTCACAGAACCCCTAGTATTATAATATTCTCAATCACATTATGTCTTCACTGTAGTTTATATAATTTCTATTGGTGTAAATGTAAAATTCCATCTCGTAGAAAAGACGCCGTTTCATTGGTTGACGCTTTCGACTATGCAGATGAACAGCTCATGTCGGCTCTTGGGAGTTACGACGGGAACGTTTATCACAATCTCCTTCAAAGGGTCATGGAAAACCCAGAGAACAACCAGGTAAGACCTGAGGCTGAAAATAATGCAAGTGGGATACAGGCAGGGGCCAATCTCTGGTTCTTTCTCCTTCACATCCAGTGCATGTAGATGGAGCCTGAATACCCTAACCTGAGCACACCCAGGCTCTGGCGCCCAAACTATCCTTTAAAGGGGAAGTTCAGTGCAAATACACTTTAAAGGAAAAAAAGTATTTTCCATCTTAATGACCTTAACCTGTCCATTCACCATTGTGTCTGTGTATAAATAAATGCTTCCGGAATACTGACTTCCTGTTTGCAGGACCCCTAATAGAGACCATTATGGTCTTGCCCTTGACCCAGCGCCTGGGTTGATTCAGTTGCTCAGTAGAGATCTGAGCATGTGTGACCCATCCGACAGCCAATCAGTAGAAATTACTGTAAGGAACATTCCAAGGATGTGGTGCATTCTGGGAAGAAGAAGGGGCGTTACAGAACCTGAAATGTCAGCTCACTAATGTCAACAGCAGGGAACAGCAAAGGGTATAAATTCCACTGATTTTACAAAATGGGAGAGAATATGTAGAATAACTAAGAAGGCATTACACAAACTAACAATTAAACAAATATCGATCATTTTCACCGAACTGTCCCTTTTTTCCCCAGACCATTGAAAACGCGGCAATGCACCGAAAATGCGTGCACCGATTTGCGTTCCGCATTTTAAATCGCAATCGCATGCGTTTTCCAATACTTAATTAAAAAACGCATGTGCAAACGCAACGAAATCACACATGAAATCTCATGCGATTCCGTGTCCGATTGCATTTGCGTTGCAGTGCCCTTAATGTGGTCGGACGCCCATGTTTGGGGAAGATGAAAGTGGAAAGCGTGATCAGAGCAGAATCTTTTTTGGAAGATTTATAAGAAAGTAAAGCAGATTGGAAGATAAGAATAGACAGTGTCCAAGAGCTTCCTTAGGATGAGACATTGAGCGTTGGCTGGATGTTGAGTTTCTAATGAAACTTTTTTGATCTCTCTTTATTTTCCAGGTGAATCCGGCGTTTGAACGTTACCTAAAGTCGTATTTACAGAACGATCTAGCAAAACTATAGTCTCCATCTTTAATAACATTAAATACGAGGGTGTCTTACCGCCTCCAATGTCCCCTTCTCCCCCAGCCTGCTGGTCCCCCATTGCAAAAACCATATGAATTTATTAGGATAAATCAGAAGAAATCATTTGATCAAATATAGATGAACCAGGTCAGACGTTCTTTGATTCATTGAAGGTTTATTTGGGTTAAATAAACAGGAATACAGAACATAGGAACCCCTCTATGTCCAATATAAAATTCTCAAACCCCCTTCCAGTATACAGGTGCTGTGTCTTGCTTTACAAACCATTTGCCATAATATTTATTATAATTATAAAATTTTTTCCATTATAACCAAAGAGCTTAAATTGGTGAAAAAGTGTCATAAAATTGAGTTAAAGTTAAAAGTGCACATTGGGTTGGATTTAATTTGGTAGGTGCTGGGTTAACACATTTTGGGGGGAGGAGCAATTCTTTTGACTGACACTCCTTGCAGCTATCTTGGTAATAAAACCACAACCTGGGTAATCTTAATGGGGAAGGGTGCGGGCTGGGAGGTATATTTGCAGGTGCTTTATCCACACATGTATTAAGGTATAATGATTTAAAGGACAAGTATTATCTAAGCTCCACCTCCACTTCAGTCTAGGATCTATCCAATTGGAAAAAACGCTTATTACAGAACGTCTTCCAAGGAAGAGGAACGCCCACCAAAAACGCCAGGCGGATGACGCCATCACGGGGATTCCATCTATGATTAGATCCTTGTTTTTAATCGTGTGTTAGGGCTGGGCCTGCGATAACGCCCGCGATTTTGTGCTGGATTCCTGTGCGTTGCAATGTGGCCTCAAGCCTACATAGAGATGATAAAGAGAAGCTCATCCTGTTCTAGCCAATTACTGACTTGTATGGCCTAGAAGACGCAGCACACGGAGGGGGTATCGCAGTGCCGCCATATCTGTTCACTACATATATCAAATTGGTTAGGACCAATAGGGGGTTTGTGCTTGAACAACAACTGTTTAGTTGTCCTTTAAAATCCACCCATTTTCTATAAACTTTACTAAAACAAAACGGACTGTTGAAGAATGCTTTCTTAGCTTTACCAAGTGGTAACTGTCTCCACTTCCTCATAAATGGCAACAATATATCCCTTTAATATACAGTTGGGTCCTTTTATATTTTTGTCAATACTAACAATGTCAGGATTTATTAACACCCCATCATTACTGAACAGCAACATCCAGATCTTATCATTGGGAATACGGCAACATCTTACATAAGTTACAATGCTTAATACCTCCCATAGTTATATCCAGCCAATGAAACTGTACACACAATGAAACCAATGAGCCAGTTATAGCATTGATTGGGCTCATTAATAATACGAGTTCAAAAGTGCTTATGAAAATAGGACAAGTTATTATTATTCTATTGGAAGAGATCACATACCCTCCAACATTCCTCTAACTAGGAACTGTGGTGTCCATACAAATGTCCTTTATTAAATAGGACACACTCCTACCTTTACAAGGACATCAGGGTCATGCTTCTAGCTGCAGTCTATGCAAAGTTACAGCAGTGTAAAGGGTGTTTCCTGCTAGCACTGTGAGCTGTGACATCACCAGCACTTGGGGTCTGCACCCAAGTTTAAGGTTGGAGTATGCCCACTGCTGGGACAGAGCATCATAAACTGCATTCTAAGCCCCACACCCACTTTTAAAGCTAGCCACAAGCCTATTTTTACTTTAATCTGGGGTATCTGTAGGTAGAGAAAAGAACAGATAATGGTTGCAGGTCTGTAACTAACTTCAGAAATGATCTATTTGGGGGGTGGGCTTTTTACACAGCACATCATATGAATGTCACAGACAGACAATCTGGACAGACAAGGAAGTGTAACTTTACATATAACTTATAAGCTAGAGCACTTTTCGGACTAGTTTTCCTATATCTGGAATGTTTAAAGGAAGGAATAGTTCATTGAGCAACACAAGTTAGTATTAATAGAAAACATAAATTAAGCAGAATACTCATATCCTTCTTACCTGTTTTCTGTGTGTGATGCTCCTGTTCCCTAGTAATGTTCCCCGGTATAAGTTCCCCGTTGTTAGCTTCTTGAAGGTGCTCTCTCTCTGCCCCTGTGCATTTTGCACTACGGTGGTGTCCCTGGCGCATGCGCATTGAGATGCCACTTGTAGTCGTGATTCATCCCCTCTTCCCTCTCTTAGCATGCCCACGAGGGTCGCGCTGGTAGAGGTATGTGCGCGCGCGCGCTTTAGAGGTACGTGCGCGCGCGGCTGGTAGAGATAATGCCGCGCGCAATGAAACTAAAGAAGAACAGAGACGCCTAGGAGACGCGGAAGGATTATCGGGCCACCTCCGCTACCGGGGGGGGGGGGTGTTGTTGAGGCGAGGGCATTAGGGCCTTGGCCATTAGGAAGCTGTCCTCCACTGGAAGTCCCTATAATTCTCCCATGTCACTGCTGGACTGCCATACAGACCATGTTTATACTTTACTATGTTGCTCAGTGGCCAGTGGATAGATAGATAGATAGATAGATAGATATAGATAGATAGATAGATAGCTAGATATATGATAGATAGATAGCTATATAGCAGAGTTAGATAGAGATAGATAGCCCGATTAGATAGATAGATAGATAGCAGAGTGCGATAGATAGAATACTCGCCGCGTTCGCTCGATCGCTCGCTCGCTCGCTCGCTCGCTCGCCTCGCTCGCTCGCTCGATCGCTCGCCGAGTTTAGCTCGATAGCATACTCGTCGATCGACTAGCATCGCTCGCCGCGTTTAGCTCGCTCATCGATCGAGCGTTCCTCTCTCGCTCCTCGCCGCGTTCGCTCGCTCGATCGCTCCTAGCTCGCTCTCTTCTCGCTCGCCGTGTTCGCTCGCTAGCTCAGCTCGCGTCTACTAGCTCTCTCTCTCGCTAGCTACTAGCTCGCTCGACCTCGCTCGCTCGCTTCGCTCGCCGCGTTCGCTCGCTCCTCTCGCTCGCTCGTCCGGCTCGCTCTCTCGCTCGCTCTCCGCGTTCGCTCGCTCGCCCGCCCTGCTCGCTCGCCTCGCTCGCCGCGTTCGCTCGCTCGCTCGCTCGCTGCTCGCCGCGTTCCTCGCTCGCTGCTCGCTCGCCCCTCGCTCGCTCGCCTTGCCGCGTTTCGCTCGCTCGCTAGCTGATAGCTAGATAGCCGAGTTCGCTCGATATATAGCAGTGTTCTATAGATCGATAGCATAGATGATAGACTAGCAGATGTTTAGAGTAGATAGGGAATTATAGGGACTCTAGTGGAGACAGCTTCTTAACCGGCGGCAGGCCCTAATGCCCCTCGCCTCAAACACCCCATCCCCCCCCCGGGCGTGGGGGTTCATGGGTAATAGTTTACGCAGCCTATCTTCGTAGTGCTGTCTCTTCCTCAATACCTAGTTATGCGCGCGCATACCTCTACCAGCGCGCGCGCGCAACATACCTCTACCAGCGCGGTCCTCGGTGCACGCTAGAGAGGGCACTGAATCACGACTACCAGTGGCCTCTCAATGCGCATGCGCCAGGGACACACCGAGTCACAAATTGCCAAGGGAGAGAGGACACATTCAGAAGCTACTACAACGGGGGGAACTTATACCGGGGAACATTAAGGGAAACAGAGCATCACACACAGAAACAGGTAAGCGAGATATGATATCTGCTTAATTTATGTATTTATTAATACTAACTTGTTTTCATCAAGTGAACTATCCTTTTAATAATACATATTTTATGGCATATTTAATACTCATATAGTGAGGTGTAAGTTGTCTGTGCAGTGATCCCTAAGTTCAGTAGATGAGCTTATAGATCTCCCCCTCCCTGGGTTGCCAGCAAACTCTGATGCAGCAAAAAAAAGTGCACGTAAAAAAAGGGGAGGGGTTGCAACATGTCATTCAGCAGATAGACCAAGCAGTGCAGAATGAAGGACACTCCCCCCAAAAACGAAACAGAACTTTACCAGCTGATTGCAGGGGCCTACCAAGCTAAATTTTTTCACAAGAAAGGGATCTGGGGGCTGGGGCACAGGGGAGTTTATTATACTGGAAGTTTGTAAAATATGGCATTTCTGAAGAGAACACTTCCTTTAACAGGGTTCTATACTCTATAAATGATTATGACTTTTAGTCAGACAAGATCCCCTACTACTTACTCACCAAAACTTTTCAGGATTTTAAATCTGAGGCTGTAAGATTCTGAGAAATCATCATTTTTAATCACATTTACAGGAAGACCTGTCACTCCATAAGCAGTATTATATTTGACCCATTAATAACTTCTTACTAGGATCTTTAGCTGCCTGCCAGCACACTTTCTGTAACATTATGAGAATTCAGCAGAGAAAAGAAGGCAGGGGGGGGAGGGGAGATGTGTAAGCAGAGCATTGTCTTGGTGGACTGTGCAGAACTTATAAGTGTCCAGACACTCAAGTAGCAGTGATTAAAGGGAGGGTGGGGAATTAGTAAGCACTACTTTAATAATATTATGGACAAAGCAAGTACAAGATCAATAGTTGAGTGTGTCCCTTTCTTTTTTCTCGGTCTGTCTGTCTTGCGACACCTTAGATGTATCTTCAAACCAATGCCCCAATCAACTGGCACACAATCACGCAGCATACGAGACTCCTTGATTTCACATTTTCCCCCTATTTATTTGAGCAAGGCACATATCAGGAGACCTGTAATACAATAGGCTGAAACACACTACTGCACTATTTGGCAAGGTCCCACATTTTCGCCCACCTATATCCAAATTATTCACAGTGCAGTTCACTAACAACATATCCCTATAGCCGGAGATTTTTTTTTAACTGACTGACCTTTTCAAATTGTGTTCTCACAGGGGCACTACAGCCCTGAGAGATGTTTCGTTTGACCTTCATGGTAAGGGCAACCCCTGCCCCAAATTATATTATACTTGTGGGTTGTGGTGTAACAAGTAAAACCAAAAGCTGGGTGCGTGAATCAATTAGAAATGTTCACTGTAAGATGATCTGTTTCCAGTTTTTGGTGGTGCCAGGACAATCTGAAGACCTCATTGGTCGGCACTAACGTTCTAAGAAACACATCGCACGTTCAGTTAAAAAGGGCATGTCCACCCCCATATACTATATCCCCCCCCACTACTGGTCCCATCCTACACTCCCACCCTAGCTCCATATTGGTCTCCTGTAGTCCCCCCCAAAGTGCTCAAAACTGCCCACCAGGAGATAGCAGTTCATAATAGGACTCTCTCCTATCTGCCTCCGGGAAAGTTTTGGCATGCGTACTGCGCCCCTTCTCCCTCTCCCTCCCTCTCCGCACCCAGTCCTCCTCTCCTTCCCGATTAGGATTCCCTCCCCCTAGGTAAAATCCCTTTTTACACCAACATTCCCCCCCTGTCCCTCACCCAAGCCCAGCGCTATGTTAGTAATCTCAGAAAATGCCCAGCAATACTTCACCTTCCCCTTGGCCTCTGCCCGCACTGAACTCTCACCGGCAGTCCATATCGGATTGGCTGCCGCTCAGGCACCATCACACGACGCGACTGCCGGTCCCCCGTCCCGCCTCACTTGCGATTTTCCTCGCAAGCAGAAGGGCCGTCCAGCGCGGGCGGAAAGGCAAGGAGGGAACGTAAGTAAATTTCTTGGCATTTTCTGAGTATTCTAGACATAGCGGTTGGGGTGGGGACCAGGGGCAATGTCTGTGTAAAGGGTGAACATGAACCCTTAAAGAGCAATGACAATTTTTGGAACATTTAGCTTCCCCTGAAGGAATAGTGAATAGTCATCCAAATTGTTCCCCCCCTTGTGTAGTTTCTCAGGCCGTGTTAAGTCCGTTGGAGAGTTAATCTGTTCCAGAAAGAATAGGGACTGGCTGAAGCTTGCAAGTGCATTACGCAAACGACAGCAAGAGCACAGCTTAGTATTGGTGAAACCCAGCTCCCAGATAAGTGCCAGCTATATCGTGTGGGCATCAGCAGGCCCTGTCAGAACCCCTCACTACCTACTCAATGTCATGCCCAAGCAATGTAATTGGGTAGGACGCACATTACCTTTCATAATATGGGGAGATGATCTTTCCTATGAGACTGATTAACGGCGTCACACAGACAAATAGTAATTCCGTCAGGAAGCTTAATCCCCGGCGCAATGTCCTTGTATAGCTAGGGAAGATTTAGAACCTGTGTTGTCACAGCACTATGCTACCAACAGAAACCTGGAAAGTGGGGGATCTGCAAATGGCCCATCCAGACACCCAGGGAATATCCAAGTGAACCATGAAAACCTTGGGTTAGGCGAACTGAACATTGAGCTATGCGAGGTCTCTGCACCAAGCGTGCCTTCCTATTGGCCTTGTCACTGACAGGGAGGAGGGGGCGGAGCCTATCAAGATGCCGTTGCACTAAGGCGGTGTCTTCTAGTTACACAACCCAGGGTGGTGAGCCACTGCGGTTCGTGTCTCTCACCCTGGGTTTAAAGGTACTGACCAACGAAGGGGACGGAGGGAAGGTTGAGTATAAGCTTGGCCTGTTAACGTTGTCCGCAGTTGTTTCTTCAGGTAGGGACCCCTATGTGTGAGAATGCAGCTCATATGAGTACAGTAAGGGGGATTGTCACAAGTGAGGACATAGGCTGAAGGGGAATTTGGAGTGGTATCAGGTTCCCATGTGGTGTGGCGGTGGAAAATTAGTCAGTAAAATCAACTGGCCACTAGGTTTATTAGGGTCCGGCATGTTTATTAAACACGATGATTGGTATTAGGAGGGGTTTGTCTAATAAACATGACCATTTATGTTTTCAGGAACAATAACACGGGCCCACTTGAAGTGTATTAGTCGAATGCTAATTCTGGTTTGTTCATTTGGGGGGTGTTTGAGGACATTTATTACCAATACAAAGCGACAGCCCCCCATTGACACACATGGTACTTTTGCCGATCCCCTGACTTGATTCCTTTTCATCCACTGTTGTAGATTTTGTCCGTAGTTTGTTCATCCCATGAAGACTATTCCATTTCCTGCGGATTTCACTAACTATTGGCTCTGGGGGGATTTTTCATTTGGTTCCTCGTTCATCAAAATGAGAATTCGAGTTAACCGGACTTGGGCGGTAATGTGGCCATGTCTAACCTACCTATACTTTGGATTAAATACATCTTTGGAAGACCCAGGAGTGCCCTGCTTCTTCTTTCTATAATTTAAGACCTCTTTTCGCGGAGCGACCCGGGCTACATTTTGGAAATGGGAGAGCGTTTGGAGTATACTTATTCCATGAGTGAGAAGATATACATATAGTAACAGGCATGGAATGGAGCCTCCGGGTCTTGATGTCCAACACGACTTTTTAATGGTGGTGACAACGGGTCAGACGTGTTTGGAAGGCACGCTAACATCTTCGGCCGTGGGTCTCAAGAGCAATGTGTAATATTACCAAACTAAACTTCATATGTAATCAAAAACAGTGCGAAGTTCTTACTTATGGACTTAACTTCCTGTACAGCTGATCGGATGCTTTCGTGTGGAGTAGCATTCTTCTCTCTCACGTGGCGGTAGTAGTATGGCTCCACATAGTATAAATCACTACGGACACACTATGTATGTCTCACACCACAACTTTACTCATGGTCAGTATGTTTGTGCGACATCCTCACCGTACATCCGTGAGGGGTGTTGGAAATCTGCCCTGAAGTCATATACCGACATGTTTGGCATCACGCACACCAGGAAGAAGGGGAACCACCGAAAGTTTAGTTGTTAGTTAGGTGTCCCATTGTCTTCTAAGGGGTCACAACCCGGACTCTTCTTCACCAATAGATCTTTTTACATTAAAAACACGGTGTACTATTCTCCTACTGGGGGAGAATGTGCACGAGCTCTTATTTCCGTCCATGGTAGGAAGCTATTTTATGTAGTCACACTGTCGGGGGTGTGTCCAGACTATGTATCATTTCCTTCTGAGGTTGATTGACAGGGATTGTAGATGTGTTCTGGTGAAATCTCTGTCTGGCCCTGTCAAGCTCTAATTGAATATATTCCTCCCTGTATTTATTAGTCATGTCCAACACTCGGGTCTCGGCCATAGTGTCGTCAGTATTATTCCGGGAACACCCTAAGGAATTGGGAATATAATATTCCCCTTTTGTGAGATGGTGGTGACGTGTTGGTCGTCTGTAGCATAGTGTGTGTCGATCAGGTACTGCTTGTGGCTGTAACGCGTTGGTCTGTATGGGTGTCACGGTCTATCCGATCATCAAAGTCTAGGAATCAATCACCACCATACTACGCCCTACATTCCGTACTTTATCCTGGCCCAGCCCATGATGAACACAGCGCATCATATAAACCGTGTGTTAATATTATTCTGAATGCATGACTATTTAGAGTATAAACATACTTCTTCCCCGTAAGATTGCATATACAAGTACAAACGCAGGGCCACAATTTACAGCTGCCATGAGCCGTTCTCCGCATTTGCCGATAGAAGCCCTGTCCAAAACCACAGTCATTGTGTACCACCAAGAGTATTCTTAAACTCAACAACAAACTCATAAGGGTATTCTATTAGGGTGGATTCTGTGACCGGTGTCCGTACTTAGTGCTCTTGCCGTGTGCCTGAATCTGAGGGTCACTGTATACACTGCTGCTCTACGTCTCACACTAACAGGGTCACTGTAAGTATACAATGCGTTACCTGAACGTAACAGGTCATGTACTACGCTGCTTCGTCACTAGTAATAGATCAGCGTGACATCTGACCAGTCACAGTAACTTAGCGGTCAACTGTAATACACGCTCTGACGTTCACAAGTGACCATGAGGTATAGGTCCATGTATCTTCTGTACTGTCACACTCAGCAATGTCGTAGCGGTCCTTCAGTGATCACTACACGTAACGAGTCCCAACCTGTATACAGCTACTTTGTCAAACGTAACTAGGGTCACTCTGTATACAAGCATGCTTCGTACCACGTAACTAAGGGTCACTGTAAGTCAAGCACTTATGATGCACAGCCGTAACTAGGTCACGTATCACGCTGCTGTACGTCACACGTAACTATGTCAACTGTATACAGCTGCTTCTCACACTTAACTAGGATTCAATCTTAATTTTGTCAACAATTCCCTAATTGAACAGCTATCCCTAAGATAGACAACTTCATTTTATAAATCACACATGCTGAGGAGAAATCGTCACAATTGTGCTGCCGTGTTTAAAATAATGAAGCAATGTAGGATAACGGTATGTGCCGCACCCGGGTGGTGTCCGTACTAGAGACTAGTAAAAATAGTGTGGGCATCTCGGGAAGATAGCTCCTGAGAATATTGCCTGCCTTTGGTCCAATTAATCCATGCTGTCCCATTCCAGAATCTTATAAACCACTCCTTCTACACTCCCTGTGTGATGTCCTTTCCCATAGTGTAATGTAGGACACTGCTATCAGCTAAGCTGCGAGCGTTCTTCCTACGCACAGTTAGTATGTCCCTATTCTAAGCACTATACCACCCCATTGTCTGCCGGTCATGAATGACTAACTTTCTAATCGCAGGGCTAGTTTCTGTTCGTCTCGTTGGAATCTAATTCTTCCCTATACTGGTTCAGGTTTTTTCGTTTCAGTTCAAGTCGTTTTAAACATGTTGGATAAAAAATACTCTTAAGTTAATCGGCCGGTTGAGCTGAGTGGAGGGTGAAAATGCTTAGTGGAGAGAATGGGCCATCCCGCTGTTCCAGGAGTGGGCGCCTCCTAAAGATAGTCTACTTTCTTCATTTCAATTTCCCATTGGAATCTATAAAGGGTCCCTTTCTGAATTCAATATACTTGACTCGGGGTGGGTAGAAAGTGAAGCCTTGTTAAGCCCTTCTGTCAGTCACTTGTGAGCGTTGATGGGCCCTATTTTAGTAAAAGATCGGTTAATCGTTATCGTAATACGATCGTTATCAGTAAAATAACGACCGGGTTTTTTACAGATAACGGACGTTAGTTTTACCATGATACCGACCGTTATTACGAATAACGACCGTTATTTTACCGATAGGTCGTTATTTACGATAACGAACCGGTATTTCAACGATACACGATTTACGATCGGTAATATTAACGATAATCGGATATTTCCGATCCTTTACACAATGAGGCCCGCATGTCTGCTCTGTGTGTTTGAATATACATCCTCCTCCTCTGTCGAGGGGGCCGAACCTCCTCTGTCTTTTCTTGTGAACCAGACCTAGTGGTCCGAGTGGGTCTAGTGTTTGTTCCCCCCCTTGGTGTCGCCCTTTCCCCCCAACCCAGTAGGTTGCTCCTTAAAACGGGGGAAATACTGTGAGAGCGTGACACGTATCTCCCATTTTAGAATCATTACAAAGACAAAGTACAGAACCGGATGTGTTAGTGCCCACCGAGAGGTGTGGCAAAAAACTTAAAAATCGATAGTGGTGACGACAGATGTCCCAGTGGACCCCTTAGAAAACAATGGGGACACGAAACAAACTTATGGTGGCTTCCCGTGGTGATTGGGGATGCCAAACAGAAATGTCGGGTAATACGTGACTTCCAGGGTCAGATATTTCCCCCCCCTCATAAGGGGACGGGTGAGGATTCGCCACAAACTATCCTGCCTGAGTAAATTGTGGTGTACCATTGATGTGTCCGTTGGCTTATACTATGTGGCAGAACTACCGCCACGGTGAGAGAAAGAATGGCTAATCACAGGAAAAGCCATCCGTCTCCAGCTGTACAGGAATTTAAAGTCCATATGTGAACTTCCGTTTTTTGATACATATAAGTTGTTTGTATTATTACCTACAACATTGTCTTGAGAAACGGCCGATTAAAGGCGGCCGAAGAAACGTTGACCCGTTTGTCACACATTAAAAGTCATTTGGGATATAATACCGGATTGTGCTCCTTCATCCTGTTATCTATATATTTACAAGAAGGAAAGCACCCAGGCAGTTGTGGTTGAATCTATCTTGGCGATAGTGCGCTCCAACCTTGTTATATCTGATATAATATACTACCTATCGAGACAACAATCCCTTTACATAGGGCCCTATTATTCCATATCTACCTTATTATATACCTCCCTATAGAGAACACCCTTTCCCTAGGGCCCTATTATTCCATATCTATACCCATATTATATATAATATATAATCTATATATACCTACCTCCCTTCCCAGAGTAACCTTGGTTTTCCCTCTTTCCCTTCTTTCTGTTTCTCGCTGCTCAGGCCTTGATTAGAGATGACGGAGAACGGCTTTCTGCAACTACAACTCATTCTTATCTGGAGACACTGAATATGGAGAAAGTATAGTTACACGTTCTTTAGGAATGTACAATTATCACTGTCTAGTATTTAGGCTCTCCTGGGTCGCAAACAGTTTGCAGTAGGAGGTTCAAGTTCTACAGACGCGTACTACGGCCAGTATTAGCGAAGGTAAAGTGACCTAACCCCTCCCTGACAGTCCCAGGGTAGAGGCGACTGTCTCAGTCTCCGGCGGCCCTGACTTTAAACTTTAGAGAGAGCGCTGCACTCTAATGCTCGCTATACGGTTAAGTGTGAAACAGACGTCGGACTGTCATGTTGACAGGAGAGCCTTTGGTGTGGTATTTGTACACAAGTTTCCAATTTTATCAGCTTTGCTCCTCGCGCACAGCGTAAAGCAGAACCATGGACGCGAGAATGATTGCATGTTTGTACCCAAGACCAGGATACCGACGCACCGTGCGGGAGACCTGTGGTCCTAACAGTGGCCAGCCGTAATATCTTTGGAAGGGATTGGTGGGCAATGTTACGAGTATCTTTGTTGGTAGAAGAGCCATTGCCGTGGGTCCAGTATAATCTATATGTTAAAGTAATAGATAAATATAAATGTGCCTGTCAGTGTCATTGTAGGAACGAATGAGCCCCTACATGTATACTTTCAACACATCCTTCTGTGTCAGTTGTGAGGACACAATTCAAATGTTAGAAAGTTATGAAAGACCAGGGCTGGGAACTGGATTGCAATCTGATTGCGTTTAAACACCGAAGTGGAATCCACCGGGAATATAGTTATCTAGCCCTATGCCCACCGGTTGACAGATTATGTGAAAAAGGTAAACGCGGTTACTATATGCAAGAAGGAGTAATTGGAAAAGTAAAATAATACATGTAAGTGATATTGTATGCCTATTAAACATTAGGAACCAAAAGAACACTGGGGTAAGTGTTTAGTGTTCATGGCTGGCTTTGTCATTCACGGCATCGAAAAGATACTCATTTACAAGGTGCATCACCGACGGATATTTTTATTGGCTTATAGTAATTGTTCCAGGGTTAGCACAGGGACGTGTTTAAGTCAAGCATACGATGATGCTTGATAAATGATGGGATATTTCTATGGCGTGTTTTCCCGAGGAAAAGTGTGTGGCATGAAGGATGTGACATGAGGTAGAGGATGTGCGAAAAGAAGTGATGCAAGACATCAAGAGGTCTCAGAATTTGTGCTCAGTACGTAAACCCTTTAATATAGGGCCAGGATATCCGGCAGTCAGAGCAGCAGAATAGGCTGTGTGTTGTAGACAGAGAGACGGTCGTGTTACGATAATTTATTGGGTTTTTTATGGAGAAGTGAGTAAAGTTAGATTCCGGCAGCAGAGGAGGGGAGAGAGGGGCGGGTGGTGAGTTGGTTTACTTTGGATTTTAGTGAAAGCTTTTATAGCTGTGGATCCAGTGCCACATAGGGAGAACTGTCAAGTAAAACTTAGGGACTGTTGGTCTTAGAAAGAGAAAACATGATGTAGTAACGTTGGATAGCGAACTAACACGTGGTTAGTATTTGATGTATGACACAAGAAAAGAGAGAAAGGAGAGGGAAGGAGAGAGAGAACATACGAGTAGGGTGGTAAATTAGGGAGGTATAGTCCTGCATCGGTTTATGGTTAACGAGAGGACGCATTTGATTTTGAGAAGTTGGTGAGAGAGAGAGAGAGCGGGGTCTGGGTCGGTTTAAAAAGAGAACACGGCATGGTCGGGTTTTTGGGTTCGGAGGAGGGTCAGGACCAAGTAGTCCATTCTTTTCTTTATAGGTTTTGTGTCTTCTTAGAGAGTGTTTTTAGCCTTTTTTATGTAGTCCTTCTAGTTTTTTAATGTTTTCCTTTAGTCTTTGTTTATGGTATTCCTTTTATGTTCCAGTGTTTTTATTTTATTTTTATGTATATTTTAATTTTTTTTTTGTTTAGTTTTAGTTTTTTTTTTTTTTTTTATTCCTGTCTATGAAAGAGGGTTGTCGGTAATCCGGTAATGACTTCCAGAAAATATAAAGAAGAAAGCCGTAGCAGAGAGAGAGGGGTTTTTAGATGCTGTAAAATTGCAGCCTGAACAACAGCCACCCGAAGCCTTGGTTGGTTTACCGGTAGTGAAGTCACAATACTAGTCTGTACTTACGTAGGCAGGATACTCCACCTCCAGCGTGCCTGTAACTGATAGAAGCCATGAAGCGGAGCTGTGACATCCACTAGCACTCATGGAGACAAAAGGACAATCACCATAGAGGGTCGCCATCAGCCGAGATAGTGGGAGCAGAGTAGACGAAGCGGAGCATAGTCGCAAGATTATTTCACTAGAAGGGGAAAGACAGCGAAGAAGGGAAAAGACCGATTATCGAAGAAGTTCATACTTTGCTGGTGGCAGAGGTAAGAGAAGTCCTCAACTATGGGCAGCGCAGCAGATAACCCAGGGATATAAGTTAGGCTGAACGAAGGCTAACTGCAAGGGACAGGGCAAAGCAAAGAAGAGGTAGAGCACTTTTCGGACTAGTTTTCCTATATCTGGAATGTTTAAAGGAATAGTTCATTGATGAAAACAAGTTAGTATTAATAGAATACATAAATTAAGCAGATATCATATCTCTTACCTGTTTCTGTGTGTGATGCTCTGTTCCCTAGTAATGTTCCCCGGTATAAGTTCCCCCGTTGTAGCTTCTGAATGTGTCTCTCTGCCCCTTTGCAATTTTGCGACTACGGTGTGTCCCTGGCGCATGCGCATTGAGAGGCCACTGTAGTCGTGATTCAGTGCCCTCTCTTAGCGTGCACCGAGGACCGCGCTGGTAGAGGTATGTGCGCGCGCGCGCTGGTAGAGGTATGCGCGCGCATAACTATGTATGAGGAAGAGACAGCCTACGAAGGATTAGGCGGCGTAACTATTACCCCGTCGCAAAATTGCAGAGGGGCAGAGAGACACATTCAGAAGCTACAACGGGGGGAACTTATACCGGGGAACATTACTAGGGAACAGAGCACCACACGTTGGACCCCTTAGAAAACAATGGGACACTAATACAAAACTTGGTGGCTTCCCGTGTGTGGGATGCCAAACATGTCGGTATATGACTTCAGGGTCAGATTTCCCCACCCACATAAGGGGTACAGGGTGAGGATTCGCCACAAACTATCCTGCCTGAGTAAATTTGTGGTGTACATCATTATGTGTCCGTGTGGCTTATACTATGTGGGCAGAACTACCGCCACGGTGAGAGAAAGAATGGCTAATCACAGGAAAGCCATCCGATCAGCTGTACAGGAAGTTAAGTCCATAATGTGAACTTCCGTTTTTTGATACATATAAGTTTGTTTGTATATATTACACATTGTCTTGAGAACGGCCGAATTAGCGGCCGAAACACGTTGACCCGTTTGTCACACATTAAAAAGTCATTTGGATATAAGACCCAGGAGTGCTCCATTCATCCTGTTATCTATATATTTACAAGAGGGAAGCACCCAGGCAGTTGTTGTTGAATCTGCAAGAGTGCCGCTCCACCTTGTTATATATATATATATACCTACCTATAGAGACACCCTTTACATAGGGCCCTATTATTCCATATCTACCTTATATATATACCTACCTATAGAGACACCCTTTACATAGGGCCCTATTATTCCATATCTACCATATATATATATATATATATATATACCTACCTCACCTTCCCAGTGAGTAACAATTGGTTTTCTCGCTGCTCAGCCTTGATTAGAGATGCAACTACAACTCATTCTTATCTGTCACTGAATATGGAGAATATAGTTAGTGGGTATTACAGAGATCACTGGGTAATGTAGTTAGAATGTTATACAGGATGGCATTGTGGGTATTACAGAACTACAACTCATTCTTATCTGGCACTGAATATGGAGAATATAGTTACACGTTAGTTAGGAATTACAATT